>NKCI01000219.1:0-62658 GCA_003946985.1 Fusarium duplospermum | reverse complement strand
TTTTGTGCGTATACGCGTCACCTCCTCCTTAACATCATCCAAACGCACAAACTCTTCCCCCTCCTCGCGAACCATCACGCGAAAAAAAAAAAAAAAAAAAAAAAAAAAAAGAAAAAAAAAAAAAAAAAAAAAAAAAACCACGGTTGCAGGCACGGCAGGAGGACCCTTCTTTTTCAGTGGGAGGGAGGTCTGGCTGGGTTTGGGTTGGTAGGCAAGCAGGTGGCAGGAAGAAGGAACCCGAGCCAGAGTAGAAAGGGAAGAGGATGGACGGGAAGAGGAGGGGGGAGCCAAAGGGGAAAAGACGAACGAACGAAATGGGGGATGAGGATGGGGAATGGGAATGTAAAGTGGATTTCTCGTGAATTGATAATTTCACCGTCCTTCCTGTCTTCCTTTCCTCTGAGAGAGAGAGAGAGAGAGAGAGAGGGCCCCTAGAACAGACAGAGAAGTCAAAGAGGCGAGACCCTGGGAAAAAAAGAGTGAACGGGCCTGGCACCGCTTCAAGACGGGCGAATCTCGTTGGTCCCCGAAGAGGAAAGTGACGACAGAGCGAAGAGTCATGGGACATGGGATCGGCACCCCTCGGTACACCTGGAGCTCTCCCTGGTTAGGTATCGCCCCGGCTGTGTGTGGGGGGTCGTGTACCTGTCTGGCTGCCTGCGCCTATGTACTTCCTGTAAAATATCAATCCAATGTCCCCCCCCGGCCGTCGCGCTCCGGCGTCTATCACAGTACAGTAAAAAAAGATACGTACCGGGCAACAACATGACAGTGGCACGAACTCAACTCGCCTGAGCGCTAGCGCCCACGCGACTCGACTGCCCTCTCCAAAAAAGGCGCGCGCCGGTACGTACTTTTCTTCCACTGGACGGCCATCCTCCGCTCCGTGCCAGAGTTGCTGACCTCACGATGCATTCATTGGTATTAAGATTTTCGCTGCTAGACGGACCTGAGGCACTAGGCGGTGCGTTAGGTGTCAACAAGAAGTGAGAAAAAAAAAAAGCCCTCAGAGTTTCTCGCTTGGTTGCACAGACTGCAACGGCTAGACAACCCTGACCAAAGCAAACATCCTCCCAAGGACCTCGCTAACCCAGCCAAGACGTCTAGAGAACCACAGGGAAAACATCCCGAGCCTCAGAAGGCCCCCCATGAAGCCTGCAAATTTGGCGATCAGCGTCTGTGACGCAATTGCTGGCCCTTGCAGCCCACAGCGTTGGGGTCGGTTGAGGCCTGCTCCCGTCCAGTCAAGTCATCCTGGGCACCCGTACCCGTCATGTACCCCCCTTGGGCGTCGAGGCGCTGAACACCTGTGAGTGGCTCAGCCTCAAGGGGGCTCGGGGCGGGACGTGAGGTTTCTAGCGGCAGGCAGCCTTCTGACGGGTAGGGGCATCCCACTGCGCCGGCTTTTGCGTGGTACCTCGCGGTACAGTGGAGGGTCCTTGGTCTCCAGCTTGGTGGAGGAGCGGCTGTCATCGACCAAGCCACCATCTCTCATGCTCCATCCACTTGATGGAAAGGCATCTTTGGCCAATGATTCCATTCTCTCTTCCCTTTTCTCTGCGCCAGATCGTCGGCCGAGTCCTAGACTTCACCCTGTCATTACCGCAGTCAATCGTCCCGTCTTTGGACGTCGCAAATCCCCCCTAGCATGATTGGGTCCAGCCGATCTCTCGTCATGTCCAGCAAACAGCAAAACCGAACGACCTAATATTCGACCGTCTATCATACAGTGCCTGCCACTATGCTCCGGAGCGGTGTCGGTCGGTACACCGAGTTTGGTCATGATTGTCGCCTTTCCATGCGGATCTTTGACCGAAACGTCGCCCGAAGAAACCATTCTGCCAGAAGACCAAACGCCCACCGAGACGATCGTCTTTCAACTGCCAACTGCAAACTGCGCCTCCTGATTACGAGCGGCAGACGTTGGATCCCCCAGTCAATATTCCGAGGCCATGCCCTGGGTTTCACCAAGTTATCGTACCTGCACTTACACTGCATCACATTGGGATGTGATAACTCGCCGAACACGCGTGATTCACAGCAGTGATGTGCATTTCCTTGTCTGGGGTATATCCAGGAGGACTCACAACATCTTCTTTGCATATCAGGCTTGCTCTCCCGCCTTCAAGGAATGGACCAAGATCTTTTTCCCGTCCTCTCACACAGAATGACCCCCTCGAGGTTACAACTCGTGCTGTGCTTCGGAAACACAAGGAGCCATCCAAGCAACAAGGGTCTGATGGAACCCCCTTCGGCCAAACTGATGTCATGGATCTGCGACCCTCCGCGTCAACCAGGTCAGGGAACGGAGAAATTTCCAGGTCAAGGGCGAAAACGCAACGAGGAGAAAGGGCCCTTGAAACGGTGGCCGTCTTCCCAACAGATCCAATCATCAACCGTCTTGGCCTCTCACGCTGGTCAGCACAGTCCAAGACGGTGACCGTCTGTACTGTAACTTCCGCAGTGGCCTCCTCGGACGGTGATCGTCGCGTCTGCGCGTCGCCAGGCCTGCATATCGCAATATTCTCGTCATTCCTGACACTGTCCAACAACGGGCACCGAGTTTTACGAGAGAAACGTGGGAAAAAGTGGTCCACGGTAGCAACCGACCGGGAGATGTTTTCATCCTGGCCCTCGCACGCTCCAAAGCCAGACAGTTGCTGTCGCGTCCATCCCTGGATATTCCCCGCAAAAGGTCGGAGCAGTCAGGAAGTGAAGTCATCGTGAGATCCATGGGCGATACGCCAACTGTCAGAAACCCAGTACTCAGGGATGGCCGCAATGGCCTCATGCTCACGAGCTCGTCCCGACTCTCGACGTCATGCCTCTCCCAGCGGCTGATGACTGCCTGGCTCGCTTCGCCTTGCCTTGCCACGACGGATGGGCATTGTTTTCGGAGTTTCCTTTTCGGCCGAGGTTTTAGGGGTCCTTCTCCTGTAGGATCAATACCAGGCGATACATTACTTGTGAGATGGGGGCTGTCCCGTGTCTTACGCGCCGACCACGACTCACCTTTCAACCTCACTGGTGATTAGCAGCAGCGTCACTCACCAGCCTCCCCTCGTGCGCATGCGACGTCGGTCACTCGGTGTCAAAGGATCTTGACGATGATCCGGAGAGAAAACAAACACACCGACAGGTTAAAATTATCGTCCCCAACAAAAGATGCCTTGTGTCCGTCTAGTCGGCGTCATTGAAACATCTTTCAGTGGACGTCGCCTACGATCGGCTCGTTGAAGCCTCTGATCTTCCCCCTTAACCACCGCTGATCTCCTTCTCCGTTTGCTGCCCGTCCCACATGCTGAGTCCATCTCGGAAATCCCTCGCCTGTTCTATCGTCCAGTCCACTCGCTTTCCATGGGATCTTGGCAATGCCGCCCCGCCCACACCTCTTGGCTCTGACCCCGTGATGGAAAACGTCAATCTGGCGGTGGACAAGAGGAAGAGGAGAGAGGTTCGTGACTGACAAACAAACCCCCACTGCAGTTCAAAGTCTCAGGGCTCTCGGAGCTGAATGAATGCAAACTGGGGTCTATCGGGTGGCTTACGCCAGGTGTCCTGGTTCCCGTCGATTTGTTTCACCAATTCGACTTCATCCATGCCACCATACCAACGCACATGTCAGAGGTCTTTCGAATGCAGTACTGCGCAAAACATTGCGATGTTGCACTCTGTGTTCATCAGAAAGCTTAACAGTCGATATTCGTGGTCTTGGAGATCTCTCGTGCATCGCAACACCCATCACTGATTCACACCCCCGCGCCGTGCCTCGTCGATGCAACCAACGGCAGATAAGATGAAATCCTTATATATGACAATGCCCAGGTAAAAAACCCAAAGGACTGGCTACGCTGTTTCAGGCTCTGAATCGTCGGGAACATTGTCTCAACTGCTCGTGACATTCTCTGTGCAACCCCGAGCCGCCCGCAGCATCTCTCTTCCCTTTTTACGAAGTCTTGACTGCTGTGTAACACGTCTCTCCCCGCCCCCGGCATGGAGCAGCTAATCAGTGCAAAGGGATCCCGCTTCCTTCGAGCCGTCAAGTGACTCTCCAAGCCTTCGGATCAGCAGCCTGCCTCGACAAAGTCCCAAGTGAATGTGTTTGAGATTGAGGGATGGCCTCGGGCGTTTGTGGTCCGTCAAACGCTGGCGGCCTAGACCTGACTGGTCGTTTTGGACACGGAAAACTAGCCAAACGGCTTGATGCTGCGGCCTCGGACAGCCTTGGCCATGCGTCCGCCTAGGGCTGTTGGTCTTGATCAAACCGATTAGCAGGCCAGCAACAGTAGGCTTCTTTTCTCGCCTAGGTAGCTCTACTACTAGCTTTCCTCATGACCCTTGGGGCCTCAGTGCTGTCGGTGTCCGAGTGGACGGGTCAGAATTTCAGCTCCGCGTGAGGGTGCAGATCTCGACCTGGCTCATTTCACCATGGTTTCTCTTTTCTCATCTCCCTTTGTGCGAGCAAGCTAACGGCCACGGCGCTATCTTTGTTTCACCGGGAACAGGGCTGATGCCGTTCGCATGTGTTTTTTTGCGGGGTTGCATTCTAGTTGGATTGCAGGCCTCATTCCGTCTCGGTCGACAACAGCCCTGCTACACTGACTGTCACTGTCATCTTTGGTGGATGTTGTTTTATCGCAGGTCGAAGTCCGTCTTTCCAAAAATAAAAGCGATCATTCCTTGATCAAGTCTACATTGATGATAAGTTCAAGGCAAGATTTATCAGCCATTAACATTAATGCATTTGTCATCACAAGCTTATTGATGTTGCTTTCAATCTGGATCTCGGATGATATAGTTGGGCTCTACCATGAGGTGAAGCGAGATGGTTAGGCCTCGAGAACTAGTTGCCTTGTGACGCCTGTGCGACGACAAGTCACTTGTTGAAAGAACCATTATGGAGCAGTTCGAATTCCACCCCGCCACCACTTCGTACAATCGAGAATGGACACCCCTAGAACCGGGCGTTGACGAGCTCGTCCTCAATCACGACTCTCAGACAGGTCGGCGCACGACGCTGCAACGCTGGCAACCGGGCGCCCGCAACCAACAGCATGTGTTTGTCCATGACTATATCGAGGAAATCTACCTTGCAGAGGGGGACCTGTACGACTTAAATCTCGGGCAGGGCTGGGAGAAGGGCGCTTATGCATACCGGAAGCCCGGCATGCGGCATGGCCCGTTTAGAAGCGAGGCTGGATGCTTGATGTTTATCGTTTGCTTCCCGGCAGGCGAGGATGGAAACGAGACTGGGGATAGGACTTGAACGGGCAAACTGCTCCGTCCATGGAAATGCGGCGTGTTGGTGGAGAATGAGAGATGTTGTCTCTATGTCGTGCATTTGCATAGGCGGAAAGTATTCCGTGGATAGAAAAGAGTCAATTGGTAGGAATACGGATCCGGAGTGGATAACGGAAGGGAGTCAACGGGAGTTCAAGGCCGGTGGTTTTGACCGAAGACCGGGCTTCCGTTGTCGGGCTTAAGGTGAAGCCGGCCGGAACCAATCTCCACCAAGGCCGTGTTGAGTGAGACGGTCTGAGAGTTGTGTGTTTATGGGCAATTATAGATTCGGTTCTAAAGATCAATGGAAAGTATGTATGGTTTGCACAAACCTCTGTTGGCACACGATAGCCAACTGCCGATGCTCTGTTCCGAGTCAGCATGGAAACCTACACCAAAACAATGGCTCTACACAATAAACTTGTCGTCTATTCAGCTTCCCCGCCTCATCCTGTAATTATCCTACGTAACAATTCGTAGCTTCACATCTCTGTCAACTCCCATTGGCACCAGAGACGCGGGGTGGCTTGAAGAATGAGCCGACCTAACCGTAAAATCGGTCTTTACCATCGGGGAAGCGAAATCGGCCTCGGGGTTATCAGATGAGATTCCACAAGATCTAAACCGAATTTTGATTGATATATGCTACATGCATGACGCCTATTTCATGTGGCTGGGATGAGAGTGACTCATTTTGTATGAAAGACATCTATTTAAGCTCTGGTGATTCCTCAAGATGTACTTTTGTGAACCATCATCACCTCTCACCATGGCTCCATCTGCAACAGCCATCCAAGCCGTCGAGGCAAGTACTCGCGTCCACGAACTCCTCGACCGTCTGCACGCCGAGTCCGAAGCTCAAGAAAAAGCCTTTTCTCAATACTGGTTCTACCTCACCCGCATCTTTGGCTACTACATCTCGGGCCAAACATGGACAACCTCATCCGACGACCACATGCGCGACAAGTTTGTCGCCCTAGAGCAAGACAAGTGTCAATTCATGTACCTCCTCGCCAGAAGCATCGACGCGCGCAACATTGTCGAGGCGGGTACTAGTTTCGGCGTTTCGACCATGTATCTTGCTCTTGCTGTTGGGCAGAATGTTACTGAGGCGAGGAAGAGGGGGGAGGTTGTTACGGGAAAGGTCATTGGCACTGAGAAGGAACCTAGTAAGGCCGAGAGGGCGAGGATGCATTGGGGTGAGGCTGGGGAGGAGGTTGAGCCCTGGATTGAACTTAGAGAGGGTGATTTGACCGAGACTTTGAGAGTGGAGGAGGGGATGCCGGAGAAAATCGACATGCTCCTCCTCGACAGTGAGTTTAACACTACTTTTATTTACTAGATGTGTATTGACAAAGGATCTAGTCTGGACACCGCTGGCGCTGCCGACGTTGGAGATTATCAAGCCGAGGCTGAAAAGGGGGGCTATTGTGTTGGCGGACAATACTGGCTGGGCAAAGATGCTATATAAGGAGTTTTTGGAGTATATTCATGATCCGAAGAATGGGTTCAAGACTACTACGACTGCGTACAGTGGTGGACTTGAGATGGCTATTTATCTCCCGTCTGATTGAGGAATATGGTCTTGGCTTGGTGGTGGAAAAGGATGCTTTGGTCGTGAGAATTGTGGTCGGGATGTATCCTTTATTGTCGCTATTTAAAACAGCTATGTTGTCGGCTCTTGAATGCCTAGCCTCTTGTTCTGTCACATGCCTATCTTCAGGATAGAGATGTGGTTCGTTTCGATGAGAGGTACGCAGCCCAAAGTCAGCTCTGTTCCATCATAACGCCCTTGCTCACAAAAGTTGACGCGAGACCGAGCAGCTCTAGCATCAAGTGTTATGCAAGCAAAGACGAGGTTCTAATCCATTACGCAGAAGAATCCTCGTCCCTGTCGAGTTTCATCCTTGTAACGAAAAGCCAGAGTAGAAGCTGAACTGCGAACAATGCCAGGATAACGGGCTGGAGCACTTGAACTCCACCGGCTTGAGCAAGTGCTCCAACAATGAATGGGAATCTAGACAAGATCAGCTTTCGACGTTTGACTGGGATGGGAGATGGCTTACATGCTTGCTCCAGAGACGGCAAAGGCTGTACCAAAGCCAACAGAGACAATGTGCTTTTCGACCGGAAGGATCTTGGTCATCATCCTGATACTCTAACCTTGTGTCAATCACACGACCAATGTTGCAGAAATGATGAATTCTTACCGATGGCATCACCATACCAATAGAAACTCCCACCAACGCCGCCATAATAGCACTAACCACAAACTCCTTCCCCAACCAAAACGCAAGCTCAAGGCCAATAGCAATAACAAGATACGCCGACACCATAATCTTTTCCCCAAAGTAACTCGTGATCCAACCGAGTGCGAACCTCCCAACAGTGATTCCGATCCAGAAACCAGAGGCGACGAGAGACGAGGCAGAGGGCGTTCCGTTGCGGACGTTTAGCATGAAAGTTACTAGCCAGCCGCCTATTGTAATTTCCGCGCCTACGTAGAGGAGCATGAAGCCGGAGAAGAGGAGGGTTACCTGGATTTGTGAGTATTTTTTAGGAAGATGATGTGGTGGGTTTACCTTGTCTTTAAAGACTGAGAGTGTGAAGCTATGGGGTTGGCCTGATGTATTTTGACTCGTTCCGCAGTCAGCCCAGAAAGAGCATATTGTAGTTGCGGCTGCGGAAATAGCTAGACACAGCTTTGAGATGATTAGTCAATCACTCATTATGTTCAAGTTATTGTCGTTACCATGAGATCTAGACAAGTCAGTATCTTGTATCAGTGAGGGGAGGATGACCTACAGTAATATGCCCACCAATTCCATCCTCTCGAGACAAACGCATTAACCTACTCACAAGTTAATACACAGAAACAGCAAAAGGAACTCACAACTCAACAGTAATCGGAGCAATAGTAGCCCCAACCCCCCAACACCCATGAAGAAAAGCCAACATATTCCCCCCATTAGCCAACCCACCAACCCAACTATTCCAAGTCCCATTCATAAGCCCGCTCCCAAACCCCGTAAGCACAAGCAACGGCACAACAAGGCCAAAAGGCGGATGCAAACACATCCCCACGTACGCGACAGCATACGATCCCGTGGCGAAAGCAGCTACACCGCGACGACCGTATTTCTGATGGAGTCTATTGGAGGCGAACGCCGCTGTGATGCAGCCTAGCATGGGACCTAGGAATATGAGGGATACGATGGAGTAGGGGAGCGTGTAGTAGCTTTCTAGGTGGGGGACCATTGCTCCTGGTGTTCCGTCGTTCATGCCGTAGATTGTGAATGCAAAGTAGCAGGATAGAGTTCTGAGGGTGTTTTCTTTTGTGCTGTTCCATCTTTGCGCGACCGAGGCGGCTGTTGATGGGGGAATTGCAGATGCGGCATCGTGAATTGTTGGTTCTGGTTGTGTGCGGGAGGTGGTGTGGACTGGATCTAGAGTCGCGAGGGTAACAACAGCAGTCTGTGTCATTGTAACAGTTCTCAATAAAAAATATATAGAATTATAATTATGGCTGTGGAGTAAGGGACAAACTCCTTGACTTATAATTACTGATTTCCCCCTCGTGTAAGTCGGTGACGGTTTCAAGTCGTCAGCTGGACAAGAATGTGTGGAACTCGGGCCGGACTTCCGACCGGGGATTCTCCCACGTTGAGCCAGAGTTGAACCCAACATGACAAAGTGGCAGATCTTTCTGAGATGATAACGTTTGTTGATTCAGCCGGCTCGTAAGATCTGGGGAAAGGGCAAGACAAGGTATGGATGGCTACAGCATTGTGGTACCGACTGAGACGGATCTGGAATCCATGCCGAGCTGACAAATCTCACTTACACTCTATCGTGAAAGGGAATTTATCCCGAGGCCGGACGTTGTAACGACATATTCCCCGCCTTTCAAGGGGCCTAATACTCGTGGATGTCTCTAATCACGCCACCTACGAAGTAAGCATATCTGTCGTTGCTACCCCTGTTTCTGCAATCCTTAGATATCGGCTGTGGTGAGAATAGCAAGACACCTAGGGTGTGCTTTGCTAATAATTACGACTCTCATGCTACCCTATCCAAGACTACATGACCCAAGGGGGTATATCGCTAAGAAAGATACCTAGACACATGTCGATGGGAAGTCTACAAGTGTACAGAGTCGGACACCCTCCCTATCAAGGAGGATGATACATGGCGAGGAAGCATTGATTTGGTCAAGATAGACTGTGCACATGAGAGAAGATACACGGGTATCAATAAGCTTTTTCGTTAACTGGCTCCGATAGACCTGCATAGACGTGGGTGATGGACTCGGTATTCTGGGTAGAGAGTATGTTCTATACGAAGGGGCTCAGTCTTGAAGACAAACCCTGTATTTATACGTAGTAAGTGGAGATAACAATGCCCGATAGTCTAAAACGCATCCAGATAAATCCATCCCATGCTCTTCAACTCCCACATCTCCAACTATAAGTGTCGAATCACAGGGAAGCATCTTGATACTGCAAATGAGAGGCCAGCCTCCACGTGTACCAGAGATGAGCGCCCAGACCAATCAAGTTCAAATGAATACACATTGCATGCGCGGTCAAGAATTTCTTCTTGAGGACCTGCATCATGGGACTAGGGCCTTCCAGGTTTGTCGCCTTGTCCAACGTGCCTTGTCTTGTCAGCTCTTCGTTCCGGTGTATACACACAGGCCCGCTCACCTTGCTCGACACGATCCAACATCAACTTCTTAGTCCTAGGTCCAAAAACCAAAAGGTTCAACACGGATACAACACCCGAGACTGTAAACGGGATCCAATCGCTCTTGTGCTGTACCAACGACACGGGACCATAGGGCGGGAACGTGACAGCCGAGAGGAACAGAAGTAGCGCCTGTCCGTGAAAATAAATTGGAAAAATATGCTTCTGAAAGTTTACATAAGGATTCCGAGGAAGATTCTTGAAGGCGACCTTTGTGACGATGAAGGTCTGGTATAGTTGAGAGCCGAGGAGTGTGGAGAAGGAGAGGAGGTGGAAGGGCGCTAGGCTGGGGACGACGGTTTGGACAGCAGTGTTGAGAACCATGGTAAAGATGAGTGTGGTGATAAATTGATATGATGAGGTTGGCTAGATTCCATCGGGGGCTTGGGTTTTTATTGTGTTTGTAAGGGATGGGTTGCGTGGCTTGTGACGCAAGTTACATCCGAGGGCATTCGGAAGTTAATGAGGTCGGAGAATATGAGTCGACATGATGAGCCGGATTTGTAATAGCACAGTTGAAATGGAAAGCCTTGTCTTCAGACTTAATGGCCTTGATCTATAGATGTTTTAGTGATTTGAGCCCTTCATGCATGGCTGGGTAAGAAGTTTAGCTGCTGATGGATTGAGAGTGGTTCTTTCAGGTTTCTCTGGCTTTGAGCTTGTCAATGAGGCATGCCTATTTAACACACCCAAGGTTATCTTTTATAAAATACACGTTATTTATTGTATACTATAAAACATTGCAAATTGCATCAAACCATGAACGAGATCAAGTCTCCGAAACCTGGTGTCTTCAGTCGGATCCGAAGCGAGCCGGACACATTTCAATCCCGGGACCGGCGGACCCACCGCAACATCCGGACAAGGCCCGGCATGTCACAAATAATTATTATACAGTGAAAACAATCAGGAGATTCGAGTCAGAATGGTAGGTGTTTAGATTACGGTGCCTCTTTGCTCCCGCGAAGCTCCTCTTGTGTCCATCATGATATTTGACTCATACTTGCACTACCTCGTTGCCGTCGCCGTGACTCAAGATGACTTCTCCTTGATATACTGCAACTTATCAAGCCCATATCCCTTGATAAACCGCCAATCCTACACACAATCAGCATCATCCCAATCCAGTTCACGTAACTCACCATCATAGTCTCCCATCCAAACCAACTCATCACCCAAGCCAAAAACGCCAACCCACCCCTCCAAATAACAGGCCTAACATCGCCCCGTAATAAATCACCCACAACATCCTTCGCATACTCATCCAACTCGACAAACCTCGCCCCCGTAAGATATCCCCGTCGAGCAACCCATTCTCTCAGCGGCGCGTAGATGCTATTTTCTGGAATCGTGACGCCCCCTGCGTGGTCGAATAGGGTGCTTCTGACACTACCTGTTTTTACGATGACGACACGTACGCCTAGAGGTGCGAGTTCTCTTCTCATGGTGCGGGTTAGTGCTTCGACGGCTGCTTTGCTGGCGTTGTACGCTCCGAAGAGAGGGGGACATAATCCAGAGTTAATGCTCCCGATGTTAACCACCAAACCTTTCGCCTCAAGAAGCAACGGAAGAAAAGCTTGTGTGACGGTCCAGATAGCAAAAACATTAACATCAATCAACCGTCTAACCTCTGCAACCGGCTCGTCAGCAAAAGGCAAAACATGAATGACACCAGCGTTGTTGACGAGTATATCGAGATGACCACCCGTCTCGGACCTAACCCGTCTAACGGCCGAGGAGATGGGCTCGGAAGACGTGACGTCGAGGATGAGGGTGGTGATGCCGAGCGGGGATAGGGCCGGATCGATTTCGGAGGCGGTGCGGCCCGAGGCTATGACGTTGTGGCCGCGGGTGTGGAACTCACGGGCGAGGGCGGAGCCGATGCCACCGGGGGAGCAGCCGGTGATGAAGATGGATTTTGCCATGTTTTGAATGCTGATGAGAGGGATGGGGTGGTTGTTGATGATGGAAGTCGAGGAGGTGAGCTAGTCGTGGGTTCATGTGGCTGGACCAAATGCTATAGCGTCAGCACTTGTGAGATGACCATTAAACACAATCAATTGAGAGAATGTGGTAAATAAGAAACGTAGCGTGTTTATTAGCTCAATGTGGCATGGCAGATATAAAGACAAAGGTAACAGGCAACATCCAAGCAGGTATACGCGACATACACCAAACATGGGTATAGGCTTAAACATATCATCAAACATTGCAGAAACCAAACACTCGATTCATAATTCAATCATATACACATAAAAGATCCGCTGAAACACGTCCAAATCAAACATCCTCAAACTCAAACTTGACCAGCAGCGAACACTTTGTCTCATGACCCTTGAGATCCAGCATCCGGATGAAGCTCCACCCAGGCACGACGTAGATCAGACGCACAGCAGCAACAGCAAACATGGGGTTCTTGGTCCAGCTGTCATCGCTCTTGATGAGCATCCTCAAAAAGACGAGCTCGTTGTCTTCGTACTCCCACTCTAGGGTCTCGTCCCAGACTGGGTCCGTCGGCGGTGGGTTCTCTCCGCGGTGGAGGAATCCGAGGCGGTGTTGCTTGTATGGCGATGTCTTGCGCTTGGGTGGGTCATTCTTGAGGTCGTCGGGGTGGTAGAGTGAACACGTCAGATACGGCTTGATACCGTCTGCCTCTGAGTCGCCGTGAAGGGGAATGTCGGTTGCGCCCGCGACATGAAGTTTAAGTCGTCGAGTCCGTCCCGTGTTGAGCTTGCCGCTTCCACCGGCGCGAAGGGCCGCGGGCTTTAGAACGTAGCCATCGGTGCCGCTGAAGAGAGCCTCGTTGAGTTGGTTGCTGGTACCAAAGTTCTGCAGGTTAAGAGCGCAGATCTGAGCGCCGATGCCCCAATAAGGCACGGGCTTGAGGTTGGTTGACGAGATTCGCGTGCCCTTGGGGAAAACGCGCATGAGGTGATGGGCATTGTGTCGTGCAATGTCAGCGCTCTTGTCTGGGAGGTGAGCAGCCAAGCCTGACTCGGAAACATTGATCAGGTGGTGATGAGGCCCGTTGGTGAGCGTTCCAGTCTCGTACCAAGAGTTGTCAATGGGCTTGACGGACTGGGCGTAGACTCCCAGCTCAGCGAGTTCGGGGATAATGATGGAAGGTTCCTCCGTCTTCTTCTTCTTCTTGTACTCCTCCCGAGCAGCCTTTTCCTCCTCTTCGTCTTCAGAGTCGCTCGAGCTAGAGTCGCTGGATGAGGGCTCGCCTTGGAAGTGGTACTCGACAATGACGGCAATCTTGGCGCCCAGATCGCCCAGTCTGACATGCTCACCCGAGCCAGCCTGTTCCTCATGGCCAAGATACCTCACTGCCTTGTTCAAGAGACGATCCCCCCACACGTCCTGCATGATGTTGACGAGGCGCATCTGGCCGTAAGCGTCGCAGTGGTTTTCCAGAGATAGCAACACGGGCGCGGCATGGTAGCCGGGCGTGTTTTGTGCCTCGGCGGCCTCCTTGTCGACGGAATCACGAATAGTCTCGCACACAAGGCGGAATGGAATGTTGGATACCAGAGTGTAACCGTGGGTGACCTTGGGCTCGTCCCTGTCGTCGCTATTGTCCCACACATCAATCTCGACACATCGCGCACCAGTCCGCAGGGCACTCTCATACGCGGTCGCGCAAGAAGTACCGTAGAGCTGATGAGCCATCAAATACGTATTGTGGCTGGAGCTGATAAAGTACTCAGGCAGAGGGTGAGACCTGTCGGTGAGCTCTGGAGGCACCCGAATGTGCGTCTTGCTGACGAATTCGAGGAGAGGCCTGGTAGGTTCATCCGAGTCGAGGCCGGAGTCTCTCTTGGATAGAATCTTTTGCTCGGCGATGAATGACCTCAGAGCATGGCTGACTCTGAGGTCGGTGGTGATGCGACGCACGCTGTGACCACCACCCGCGACGGTGTCGTTGTCAATCTCCTCGCCCCAGTCTTCATCGTTAATGCGACGGTTCTTGAAGGGGTTCAAGTCGCCGATGCGAGCGGCGATGTCGTTGGTTATGGCGTCCATGTTTGATAGTAGCTGAAGATGGAGGAGTGATGGAGGAAGATGAGGTGAGCTCAGCTCAGGTGAGGGGCAACCAAGGTAAGCTTAACCTTGCTTGTGAGCTGAATATGGAACTAAGGACGGGAGGCTGGGTAACTAAGCCATGAAAAGGTGAACTGAGAAGAAGAGGTCAACTTTTCAAGGGCTGACTTTGTATAACATTTGAACCGTGGTTTCTTAAGTGATGCACTGCCACAGGAGGGTATTATATCAGACTCTTGTCCTGCGTCAACCCAAGACACCCGCCAAGGTGAAGCTCCGTCAAACGGCAACTTGGCTCCGAGTTGGGTCGGTCGAGTGAGCTATTATTTGCTGTCGTCATGCGAGTTTGTGGAGACGCTGGGAGCTTCGCCACAAAAGCTGGAGCTGCTGGTGGTCATCCATGTTGCTGGAGTTCGACTCTGGTGTTGTTGACCAATTGCTTGTGGTATTTCCATCACAAGAAATGCGCGGGCAAGTGTCGCGTTAGGGCGGCGCATGCATTCCATGTGCAATGGCACAGAAGGCTAAGATGCATATTTCAGCACTTGTCTCTGTTTGGCATCGGAGGAGCCGAGATGCTAGACTCGATATCAAGTTGTTCTTGTATCATCCGTCATGGTGGTAGAGCCTCAAATTGCCGAGGCGAAGGGCGCATCGGGTAGATCACGGTGATGATTGGGATGGCGGTCTTATTTAAACGACAAAGACATCGAAGAAGAGGCCGAGTATCGTAACAGCTCGATTAAAATTCCATGAAGCAAGCGATTACACTGAGGAAATGCAAAGAGCCTTTCAATCGTATCAAGAAGAACCCTTGGATGAATATTGATAGTCCAGGGTGAGACAAACAGCGCCCATGGCTGAGGACAAAAAACAACAACCTAGCGATTAAGGCACCAATCCAAGGCATCAACACGCAGCCCCACCAAAGCTCGCGACGCGCAGGTAGAAAAAGCGACCATTTCGAAATTTTCTTTCCTTTTCTTTTTTTCTTTCCTCTCCATGAACAACGCAAATTATAACCTTCATGTTTCTCTTGCAACAAATTGATGAGAGGTGCAAAGTCGTAAGACTTTTTGTGCCCAAGACCACCGATTTTCGAGAAACACAGAATGGGAGAGAAAAGCGAACAGTCTTGGGTGCGGTGCTTCCCAGCCTTTTTTGTGCCAATGGGGAGGACCGCAATGATTGAACGTACATATCTTGACGTAGATGATCGATCTTTTTCGTGACTTGAATTTGAGACTGGCTGTCTCGAGAGACTGTTGTCTGCCTTGACGAGGCTTCGTTCTGGCCGTTGCCAGGAGCTTGACCTTGGCTGGCGATATCAGCGCGTGTCGCGTTTGCTTGGGACCTACCCGCGCCGCCTTGGGCCGTTTGAGCCTCAATTTGCCCCCTTGAACGGTGTGAACCATGTGTGCGATAGACGATCAACTGGTCAGAAAGATCTGAGCAATCTGGGACCCTGTCCAGGAATCGAATTTGCACTCTTCACGATGTGGATTCGAAGATGATGCCTGAATCGCTAGGCTGTCATTCTGGTCCGTTAGACAGACAAGGCGACGTCTTTGCTTCACGATGGATGACGGGCACTTCAACTCTATCTGTGCGATTAAGAGTTCGACATTGAGCCTTGCACCGCCTGGCATAATCCTTTGCTTAGGATGCCAATTTATCGCATCGCTTAACGCCTTTCGCAACACGTCCGAAGCTCAAGTGAACGAGCCCTCCAAAACTTGGGCTCTTCGACCCAACAACGATGACACCGTTGTCTGACCGCGACGGGCTGGTCTAGCATCAGAGCTTGATCCTTTAAAGCGCGCCTTGTCCATCGTGAACGATCGTCATTCTGGTTGAGAAATAGTTGTGCTCGATGGTGGATACATGTAATGATGAGCGAGCACATGGCTGACGTCGGATATTGGAGTTTGATGAATGTGGGAAGAGAGAAGCACTCGGTGACACATAAAACCACTGTGCTATGCTGCCCATTAATTAATACATCATGAGGGACCGCTGGTGAGGCATCTTCGGTGAAGTAAAAGTGGAAGCCTGCCTCTGCTCTTGACCGAGTGCCAGTCCTGTTCCAAGAGGACACAAACAACTGTGACATGGCTTACATGGCTATTCACTCGTGTTGACGTTCATCAACATCACCATCAGATCAAGACATGGAGACAATCAAGTTTCATTCAAACTATTCAACACTATTCTTTCCAGCCACGCCTAGGCGACCTCAAGCAGAGATTTTTTCGCCTGGACAAATGAGCAAGGAGACCCAAACGTCTCCCGCCGTTATTCAAAAAAATAGAAAGAAATCAAGCAGCTTCTTGAGCTACAGAAGAAGAGAAAAAAAGAGAAGGGCGTATTCCCCTCCTCTTGCGTGGTCTGTTGTGTTTTTTTCGCATGTCTCTTGTTTCGGGCTTTTTGTTGATCATCCTTGTAGGGAAATGATGGAGTAAAAGACTGCCGTGGATACTTGCTTGGGAGCGAATAATCACATCGGAGAGTCAAATCGAGAGGACGTCTAAGACAAAAAGTCAGAAGCCATATATAAAACACACATCACGGAAAAAACTCACTTATGCCTCGGTGATGCTGCGAGCAGCCTCGCGGATAGCGTCGATATCTCGCTTGGCCTTCCAGCATGGCTGACCAGGGTAGAAGCACCATCGCTTGTCGACCTGCTTATCATCGCGCTTGGCGTGGTTCCACTGAGACTGTCCAGGGAAGAAGCCCCATGGAGTGGGAGGGCCATAGTTGGGAGTCTGAGGAGCCTCAGCCTCCTCGTCATCACCGAGAGCCTCGACAACAGCATCAGCAGCACGCTTAGCCTTCCAGCATGGCTGTCCGGGGTAGAAGCACCAGCGCTTGTCCTTTTGCTCTGCGGCCTCGGCCTTGGCCTTTGCTTCGGGGCTGGCGTTGCGCTTGTTCTTCCAGCATGGCTGGCCTGGGTAGAAGCACCACGGTTCGGCGTCGCGCTTGGCCTTGGGGTCGCTGTCGGCCGGGAAGGCTCTCTCGAGATCGAGGCTGCGGTAGTAGTTTCCGGAGTCGTCCCTGGTGGCTAGGGAGATGACGTTGGCGAGCTCGTGGATCTCGCGCTTGGCCTTGAAGGCGGCTCCTCCGGCGAGGTTGCTCAGATCAGCTTCGGCGTCGGCATCAGCGGATCTAGCCTCGTTGGTAGAGACGTGGAGAGCCTCGGAGAAGGCTTCAGCTGCACGCTTGACCTTCCAGCAGGGCTGGCCAGGATAGAAGCACCAGGGCTTGGCTTCAGCATCGGCATCAGCGTCACGCTTGGCCTTCTTCCAGCAAGGCTGTCCTGGGTAGAAACACCAAGGGCTGGCCTTGGCTTCAGCTGCGGGTTCAGCCTTGGGCTCGGGGAGAGCCTCACGCTTGGCCTTCTTCCAGCATGGCTGGCCGGGGTAGAAGCACCAAGGTTCGGGCTCGGCGTCAGGGGCGGGCGCGGCCATGGCTGTGGCAGCCAGGACAGCCAGAGTAGCGAGAGTGAACTTCATGTTGGCGAAAGTCTCTTCTCGATAGCGAATGTCGGGAATGAGAGTGTAACGAGAGGTACTCGTTGAGGATCTTGTAAACTTGTCTGAAGGTAAAGTTTGTTGTATTTGTCGTTGTCCTTCTTGTGATGTTGGAACGAGCCTGGAAAAGAAGCATATATCCTAGGGGATTGAGTCCTTCTTTATAGACGAGTTGATCAATAACGGGAAAGGGGAGTCAATGGGATATCGGATTACCCCCCTGGTGGACTGTCTATTCAGTCTATTGACGCTGGCGGGGTCAATAAGCCCGTCTCAACTGCCACTCTAGGTGAAATACAAGTTCAAAGAAATATGACATGCAACCTTCTTGGAAGTCGTTTCTTTGAGAGAAAAGGAGGTGCCAGCCACTAGGAGAACACATGCGAGGATATCAAACCTTGGCCGGCAAGGGGGAGCGGTGCGGCTTATTGACAGGTAGTGTTTGGCGTTGGTCATCTGTTTCAACTAGCAGACGGCGCTACGATGTGCATTTCTATTCAAATCTAGACTCTGGTTTGACACTCTGCAGCTGCGCGATATGCAACAGTCAATCGACGCAAGTGATTTCACATGCACATCGAGGCTCAAACTAATACTCCACTCATGCGTTGGTTATTTCTTTATGTCTAGAGGCTCTTTGATATCAGTCGTGTGTTCTGGCTTATTGATGTGGTCAGTGCTAATTGAGGCTCTATTGACACCCAAAAGGGGTAACTTGGCAGCTGGCGGCCGCAACGGTCTGCCAACCGCACACCGGTGAGCTGAAACGGGCACATGCTTTTTAGAACGTGAACAGTGGGGATTTTGACAAAAGATGCACGTTTTGGGGAATCTACACTGTGAGAAAGAGTTGAACCGGATGGGGATATGCAGTTCTGAGTATTCACAACTTGATATGTTCACGTTTTTACACGAATTTAAGCCGACACGATGTATCATTGGCTTGGAGACAAACTAGAGATGCTTTCTACTACCTTAAAAGTACTGTATGTTTGATCTGCGGCACGGTGTTTGCCAGTGTCAACAAGGTCACTTACCCGCCATCAAACCCATACCTCTCTTGATACCCGAAAACCAACAAAAAAAGAACACACAGACTAGATGAACATGAAAACAGGCCTTAATCAACAAGGTTGGGGAAACGCCACCCAACAACCGACATCCCGAAGCTGGCACACCGGGAAACAGGGCACATGAACATCTTCTTTCAGGTAGAGACTTGGTTCCGGCGGTTGAAAGGGTTCTAGACTTGATCTTGTTCATCTTTTCCTTGATAGATGGGTATGTGAGTGCGTTTATTTGATCTATTTGGGAAAGGGGGTTGAGGAAGAGGTGTCGTATCAGAGGGGAGCACACCACCTACTTGAAGCAGGGAACGGTGATGGGTGTAATGCCTGTTTTCTGAACGTCTAGACTGGCCGATTCAGCCTCAAAAGAGCCTCATCGAGTGTCAATAGGCGAGCGGGGAGTGTTATTTCCGTTGGGTTGCTTAGAGGCCTCCCCCCACCCCCCCTTCGAGCCCTTGACCAAGCGGGGGAGTGTTGAGGTTTGATCCGGGAAGTATGTCTCCTATCATGGGATCTCGGAACCTACCGTTGAACTGAACAGAATTGACCTTCAAGCACATCAGGTCAAGGGACTTGGAGTAAAGGTTTACACGTTGGGGCATTTCGTATACTCTATTCACCTGCACCAGCTCATCTGCCAACTACTTCCTTGGATCCCAGTTCTTATCAACCTGATCCAACAACCCCTTCTTCCCCAAAACCTTTGACCCCAAAATCTTCTCCAAACTAATCATCTTGAAACTAGCCTCTGCACTCGTACTACCATCAGGAAGCTGGTTCGCATCATCGTGAACCACAACCAGACCGTGGGGGAAATCCTTGTTGAGACCGACCCCGACGGCAGCGATGCCGTCCGTGTTGCTCACGGGGTCAATCTTTCCGTCGGAGGACTCGACTAGTGTAAATGTCGTTACGTATTCGTGAGGCTCGGCGCGGCGGTAGACATTGTAGGCGCTTACGCCTTGACATGAGACTAGGATGAAGCCTTCGTCTGGTTTGGGGCCGTAGACGAGTGTTACGCCTTCGACGTCGCCGTAGAGAGTTCCATCGCCGACCTTTCCGATAACGATACCTTCTTCCTTGGAGTCAGGCTCGGCACCGTATCTCCAGAGAGCGGAAGGCTCCTCTCCGAGAAAGATCCAGCCGTTCTCCTCGTCTGTGACACATCCCTCGACTTGTCCGCCGCTACCGCCTTGGAATTCTCTCACTAGCTCCGTCTTGAGTTCTCCCTCGGATGTGGATGTCAACTCGTACTGGAGATATCGGGCGGACTTTTCGTTGACAAAGAGATACTGCTTTCCGGTCTTGGGGGAGCGGTAGGTGCAAGAGCCGTAGACGCTGTAGTCTTCGACGACAGGGTGGCTGCCTCCGGGGATGCTGGTTAGGGTTCCGTTGGGAAGCATCTCAAATAGACTGTGTTTGTCAGCGATAGAACTTCAAGGTTGGTGATTTTCTTACCAGAGAGTGTCATCTTCTCGGCACGCGGCAAACGCCAGATCAACCTTGCGATCTCCAGCCTGGAAACCATAGATGATGTCGACGTTGTTAGGCTCTCCCGCAGGGAAAGACTGAAGTAGGTTGCCAGCGAGATCAAAAACACCAAGACCAGCCTCCTTGCCCGACTTCATAGTCGTCACAACACGGGACTTTTCAGGTGACTCGGGCGAGATCCAAATAGCCGGGTCATCACCATCTCCAAGGCGTGACTCGGTCTCGTAAGTTGGCTCGATGAGGAGGAACGAGCAGTGAAGACCTCCCCATCCCTTTTCACACTTGCATTCATTGGGACCAACACATTTCCCATGACCAGAGCACTTATCAACGCACGTGTACTTGTGGCAGGTGCTGCCAGCGAATCCAGCAAAGCACTCGCACTTTTGCTTCCGATCCTTGAGACAGTATCCGCTGTTGTCGCATGTACGGCAGATGGGTTCCTTCTCAGGGTTCGTCTTGACCTTTCTCGGGTCATATTTGGTGTTTTCAGAAATTTCGAGCTTCTTGAGGATCTTGTCAAGCGAGGTGACTCCAAAGCCGTTGACTTCCTCCGACTCGATGGCGTAGGTGAGAACACCAGCAGGATATTTTGAGGTGGAAGCCTGGTGGATGTTGAGACCCTGGACTTCAATGTCTTCGTACCCGGTCAACGTCAATGTGCCCTTGAGCTTGAAAGAGCTGTCGTAGACGGCAACCTTGTCCTTCTGAGCGACAAAAAGGTAGTCGGATCCCTTCTTGGGGACGTAGGTTGCGACGCCTGTCACGTCGTCTTCTGCCTCGCCAAACTTTGTGATTTCAGGTGCCTTTGTCGATTCCTTGAGTGGGAAGACGTAGACGTCTTTGTCGTCATCGACGGAGAGGTACATTCTTGACTCTGAGCGGGAGACTGCACAGCCTGAAGACTCAAAGCCAGTGGAGAATGTTTGCACCTGGGTATATCAGCAAAGCTCTCTTATACTTCTGTGTGAATGCGTACCTCGAGCAGTTCGACCGACTTCTTGGTCTTTCTGAGGAGCAGCTGTACTGCCTGGCCCTTTCCAAAGAGATAGACGTAGTCATTCCCAGCATCGCTCTTCCATGAGCAAAGCGCAGACCAATCCCCAAGCACCTTAAAGTCTGCGTCCTTGATCTGCTTAAACTCAGGCATCTCAAAGACGCGCACCACCGAATCCGGCTGCGCGATGGTGACGAGCAAATCCTTATCGTCAACATCATGAACCGTCGTGACGAGCTTGCTGCGTCCAGGCGTGCGCGCAGTAACCTCCTTCAACGGAGACGTCGACTCAAGGTCATAGACGTGGAATCCTCCCTTGTCAGGTCCGCCATCGTTTCCGATGAGAAGAGGCTTTCGGGAAGAGTAGTACACGGCAGTCCAATCCGACTCGACTTCGCTCGTGTATGCTGAGACGTCGACGTTTACTTCCACTGCAGCATTGACGACGTACATCTGTGCGAGGACAGCCAAAAGGCCGACCACGCTGGATGCAATCATGATGATGATACAAAAGTTGCTACGGACAAAAGACTTGCCTGCAGAACCATAGCGACGGTCTTCCATGGCTCGATATATATATATCCCTCGCGCGACGTAGTAACCACGAGTTTCCCCTTTCGTCGACCGACACGCGACAAAAGATCTCGTGCGTGGCAAGGAACAGCGGTTCAATTGGACGAATTGATCGGAAGATTGATAAAGAGGGTATATCTCCGATGCCTCATCTGTTTTAGCCAGAAGGGTCCAGGTTCCGGCGCGAGACCCGATTCGTGACCGAAAGGGTCAAAAAAGTAGAAACTCGTGATGCGACCATGTTGTTCTATTGGACGGTTACAATGATATAGGTTACATTTTGTTTCAATGAGGGGGATTGGCGGTCCTTTGTTTCTCCGCTTTTTGAGAATGGAACAATAGACGGTTAATCGGATCATGACAAGGGTTGATTCGAGCGAGACAAGGCTTTTTGTATGGAGTTGAAATTGTCCAACAAGGTGAATCAATCTTGTTATCGCTTGATGCATAAAGAACGTATAACTAAGAACGCCAACATCAATGCATAAAACAATACACTTTATGCACAACCCTAGCACGGTTTCATAATTTACCAGAAACAGGAATACCATCCGAGCTGTACAAAAACTCCCATGTTCAAGCTTTTAGCAAACCAGGGGTCAAGCTTGTTTCCCCTTCAAGGACCCGTTCTTACCCGGAGCTGGCCCGAGTCCCCGGGATGACATCGCCCAAGGGAATAAGCTTCAGACAGACTCCCTTGGCGTCGTAGGCTAGGGTTGCGATGTTGTGTTTTCATGACAGAACGAAATACTACAGTTCATAGTGAATGGGAGCTCGTGAAAGGTTTCATATGAGGGATATTACACTTGATCAATCGATAAAGGCTCTCTTTTTCTCATCCTGTAACTAGCTCATCATGTCAATTTGTTGAGCTGTACCAACTCTCTAGTCAACGACGGCTCTTCAACACCAGCTTAGCACCATCTCATTTCCAGCCATCACGGCACCCAATGCCGACCACCCAAAATGCCAGGTCTTGCCTAGCCCATCGTGCTATTCTAAAACCCGGCGCGATAGTTCTACACCGGACTACATCGTGGCGTCCAGCTGGTCTTCTTTCAGTCTCGGTGACAGGTAACGAGGCGGAACCGTCAAGGGGAACGTGCTTTTTTAACGGTAGAGATCTTGATCTTTTTTTTATTAAATGGTACAAGTAGAATATTGGGTATAGTTGGCTACATTATGTGTAAAGAGAAAAAAGGAAAGAAGAAAAAAATAATGGTCTAGCTGGTTTGTTTAGAATCCTCGTGTTGCGAGATGAACCTCGGAGGAAGACTTGGATAAGTTCTCGCCGTCGAATGGTCCCTTTGCTACACCGATCGAGTCTGCCGACGAATTTGGTCCTATACTCACTCCATCGTCGTCTCTATTCTCCCGATGGACGATAATCTCTGTTGTCATCATGACCCCGTTATCGCGACGAGGAGATGCCCCTTGTCCATCCGAGTTTCCATCTTCACCACCCATGGCGTACGCCTCGTAGGAAACATCGCCTGTTGGCTTGGCGCCCGTGTCGCTAATAAACGTATCGAGTGCGATGCCCGTCTTGTTGCCGGTAGTAGTACCTGCAGTTCTGCTTCGAGGTCCTGAGCTGGCGTCCTTGCTGCCAGTAGTCATCTCGACGAGACGGTTGAGAATGGTGAATTCGAGCTTGAGCTTTGTACTATACACAAACGCCTTGTAAGATGTCTGGTACTCGTATTGATCGGCGTACTCGAGACCGAGGATGGTTATGTCGAGTAGGATGATGAGAAGGTTGACAAAGATAAGGTGGTTCATAAGACGTCGGCTGCCGCGCTTGTTACCCATGGTACGCTCCAGACGCATAAGCTTGATCGTTTCATAAATGTAGAAACTCGAGATGATGATCTCCTGGATAAAGAAGATGGTGACCTGGATCTTTTCCATGACCGAGTACGGCTTAACCCACATCTCTGGGCTGTTTGAGAAAGACCCAAAGATCATGGGGATAATGGCTCCATGGCAGACGATGGCGTCGACAATGATCATGTAGAGCACCAGCTTAAGCCGGAACCTATTCCTCAGAACAAGATGCAGTCGCGACCACAACACCAGAGACTGCCCCGTCACCATGGCCACCCATCCTACAGCGATCAGGGCAGCGGCCAGAAATCCGACAGAAGCCGGAGCAAAGTACTTTACCAGGAAGCCTCCACAGTAAAAGGGGATGCCCCAGGTCGCGCAAAGAAAGGACCAGAAGTAGAGGCCCGAGTGACGTTTAAAGGTGCCAAAGATGATGAACGTCAGCTCGACGACGTTGTAGAGCGAGATGGCTAGGAAGACGAGGATGATGGTCATGGCCGTGCGGGACGTGCCCTCGGTCCCGGAGCCAAAGCCACCAGCCATGATGATCGAGGGAGTTGGAGTATTCAACTGAGTGTCTGTAGAAGGAAGGAAATGTGTTGGTGTAAGCGGTTCGTTAGGGAAGATGTAAACGGAGGACAAGCGTGTAAAAGACAGACAGAAGAAGACGCCGAGGAATCATTTCAGTTCCAACTCTCTCGTCTCAAAAGAGGTAGGGAACTGTCAAGCATATGTACCGTCCATTAGCACACACACACACACACACACACATGCACTTCAACCTTCTCGATCCTGCGGCCAGGGACCAGAAGCCGATGTCCGGGTTTTTTCCCTTTAAACGCGCCAAGCCCTCCCGCTCAAGGCGCGGTTCCATGACGGGACCGCCACAGCGTAATGAAGGTGTACATTGGAGGTCCGGGCGGTGGTTTACGCCAGTAACTAAATGGCGGCTGAGGAAAGGTCCCTGACAGTAAAACCTGGTCTGGGGAATTCGTCTCAGTTCTGGGGGCGGCTTGATTTGCATCCGTTGAAGACATGCGGGGAGAGAGAGGGAGGAGAAGGGGGGCGCACGGCAAGCCACCTGCCAAGAAAGGGAACTTGCGAATAAGGACCTTTGAACGAGTCAGAGGAATGACTCGCTCCCCTGGAACATGGCGTTTTCTTGAGAGTGTCCAGCTGGAGTGACGATCCCTGAAAGACAATGAGAAGTGAACCAAACAGCAGTCCAACAACAGCAGGCTCAAGCTTGAGGCGGGGATCTCGGACTCTGCACCCGTGCTTTAGGCTCTGACCAAGTGGATTTTATTAGCGTCGTCGATCATTCAAACCAGGACTGGGCCATTGCCGCTAAGCGATGGGATGCAACGGTGCTTGCATCTGGGGGAGGGGGGGACTCTTCGGGAGAGGCACCTTTGACGAAAAGGACCGTGTTCGATCGACGGCTTCTTTCTTTTTCTACACTGCTTGTCATCAGTGACACCTTTCAAAGAGCCACATTTGCTTTTTTAAAGCCCTCGTGGCATACACATCCCCTGACGATCCAGTCTGATACACATTTTTCGAAGCCGTCTAGAACATATTTGTTGATGCATGTCTGAATCACACTTGCATCTTTTCATGCTTACTTGTCACAGCCCCAAAACGCCTCTTAACTCTTCGTCGCGGCCTCAGTTGGTAGCCCACGCCGTCGTCTACCGCGGCCACTCACGATAACAGCCTCCGTTAAAAGCCACGGAAATAGCACGTGCATTACATGAGGTAAAAAGAAATCTACAGCGGGTTTAGGGGGCTTGGGAGAGTAATTATATCCAGGGCTGGCAGAAAGCCCGTGACGGCGTGAAGCCACCAGCGGCCGACATACGAATTGCCAGCCGGCATTGATCCTTCGTCTGGTGGCTGAAGCAGAGTTTGAACCAGGGTCTGTGTCTTGTCAACCGCCAGCCTCACTTGTAACAAGGGGAAAAAAAAAAGTGACTGACGATGGGCAATTTAAATGGGAAAGCTCAGCAGCTGAAAAACCCCCATACCATTTCCGGTAGAGGCGTACCCTAGTCTAGGGATCGGCTCCTTTTCACTTGTCTGTTCCCAGTGTCATTGTCTGACAGGTGACAATCTCTCGTGGTTATCGAGATGAAACAGCACGCTTGTAAAGTCTTTTTACCTCTTGTAACGTCTGTTAGAGTCGTCAGTCCCTGGTGCCGTTCCTGACCGTGCCCTTTAGTTCACGATATCCAGATCGGATCGGCCGACCGAAGCTCTGCTCAAGATTCACTGCCCACCTGCCCCAGCTTAATGCAGGAACTAGGCAAGAAACCGTCTTTCAGGGGAAACATGCCGAAAGATCGCTGCTGAACCGGGGACCAGGTAATCCTTGTAACCAACGGTCAATGCGGTCTGTTGCCGAGAAGCCAGGGGGGCTTTTCAGCCGGTGAAGACTCTGGTAGGCTAACCATCAGAAACTCGGTCTAGTGACCCTGCTCATCGAGAGCCTCATATGACTTAGGGGGAGGAGATTCGTGTGTGAAGTCGCGGGAATGACTCGTCAGATATGTGATTCCCCTCGACTTGGCAAAAATCTCCCGGGACCGAGGACGCCTTCGGACATGTACACAAAGGGGGACCCTGTTCTAGAAGGGAAATTTGCTTCTTTTGATGGCAGAAGCAATTCCTCTTCGCTTACATGTGGGTGATTTGCGGAGAACAGAACCGTCCCGTTGGGATTATCTGGGGAATGTGTTATCAATCCTCGATCTGTGCCGCAGGTTCGCATCATCTTGATCATTCTCTAGAGAGTAGCTGTTATAAATCACTTAGCGTTTGCACGTACATGTCCTCTTGGCATGCACGCAAATGAATCGTCTAAAGCGAGTCTAGATTAGATCCCTCCCTGTTCTTCTGGGGTTAGTTTCTAAAGAGCATAGTGAAGATCTTTAAGTCAAAGCGATGCTAAATACCTAACCAAGCTGAGGTGACCAATATCACACCCTGTCTGGACTCCGTCAAGGCGATTGGCTTCGCGACTGACAGCGTCAATGCATCCCCTGACCCGGGACCAAGGATCTTTCAATTTCGGCTACATCCATCCGAAAATTCGTGTTTGAAGATGTTGGGAAGTGATTTGCACAATATGGTTGGAGCTGGAGATGCCCATGAGACGGGCTATGGAGTGGTAGAGCTATAGTGTAAACGGTAATGATCGCACCGCATTTGGTGATCAGAATTGATCTGAGAGTACTAAGTATGGACCTCGGTGAAGTTCATTGATGTGATATCGCCGTACGTACTCCATGTAGCGGCGCGATGTGTATAATGGGTGAGAACATTACCCTCACCACCATGAGATATGCAAGCCAGGCTCTAACATCCTTCACACCCAGGCATATCCTTACCACATGGTGTTTCTACCCTCTCATTGCGCAATAGCATAACAAGCCCACGCATATATATGCCCTCACAGTCTTGACCCCCTCCCCCTCAACTTGAGATGCTTAGCCGCATACTCAATAGCAGCAGTATACCCAAAAACGCCCAACCCACAGATAACAGCCTCAGCCTTATCACACAAGAAACTCTGATGCCTAAAAGCCTCCCTCGTATGAACATTCGTAATATGAACCTCGACGAACGGAATGTCAACACCCGTCAGGGCATCTCTAATGGCGACGCTCGTGTGCGTGTACGCGCCCGCGTTGATGATGATGGCGTCTATCTCGCCTCGCGCCGCGTGGATCCGGTCGACTATCCCTCCCTCCGAGTTTGCCTGGAAGGTTTCGATTGACGCTGAGAGTTCTTTTGCTTGCGCTTTTGCTTGGGTTTCTACATCGGGGAGGGTTGTTGAGCCGTAGATTTGTGGTTCTCTTGTACCGAGGAGGTTGAGGTTTGGACCGTTGATGAGAAGAAGACGTCGAGACATGATGAATAGATGTTTTGCTTAGTTTAATCAACCAATTGTGAATTCTAGTTCTTTAAAATATGGTATTTCAATTACTTGTATTCTTTTTCCCATGTCGGCATTTACACCAGCCTCGGAACCTACATGCGGAGCCCCCGCAATATCCGGGTAAAGCTTCATCCACCAAGACGCTGATCACCAGCTGTCCACCGGCAACCCATCCGAGCTTCAACATTCCCGCAGTGCGGAAATCGGTCTGGGGCGGTTGGAGACGGCATTGAGTCATCATTTTGAACAAAAGCGAGATATCGTTCGAATGTAGGGTCCAAAACATTAACCTTTCGTCATCAAGAAAACGCACGTCGCAATGGATGACCAGCAGATTTCAGAGATTTACGCTTTTGCCGTGCAATTGGGTAAAGATGCTGGTGACATGCTCATGGCAGCCGCTCAGGCCCGGATTAATGGTCAACATGGCGGTTCCTATGACGAGAAGGAGAGTTCGGTCGATATTGTCACGAAGACCGACAATGGTATTCACCTTGGATCTCATGCTTATGCTGTGCGATAGCTGACTCTGTCAAGATGTAGAAAACTTCATTCGCACCTCCATCGCCGAAAAATATCCCGACCATGCGTAAGCCGACCACCTACCAGCAGCCTTCGCCTTCTAACGTTCTTATCAGTTTCCTCGGAGAAGAGTCGTACTCTGCTGGAGCTTCACGAACCTACCTCGTCGACGACCGACCGACATGGGTAGTCGATCCTCTTGACGGCACAGTTAACTTCACACACCTATTCCCCATGTTCTGCGTCTCAATCTCCTTTGTTCTCAACGGAGTTCCCATAATCGGAATCATCAACGCTCCATTCCTACACCAATTCTTCTCATCGTGCTCTGGAAAAGGTGCCTGGCTTAATGAGACCCAGCGACTTCCGTTACTTCGCAACCCGAGTCCTCCGATGCCGCCAAACGCCCCAAGCGAATGCACCTTTTCATGTGAGTGGGGTAAGGATCGTCGAGATATCCCAGATGGAAACATGACACGAAAAGTCGAGTCATTTGTAAACATGGCTTCGGAACGAGGCGGTCGAGGAGGCAAGGGAGGCATGGTTCATGGCATGCGAAGCTTGGGGAGGTAAGGACCCCATCGGCTCCGCCGCAAGCGACCGCTGACTTTTTGTGTAGCGCAACTTTGGACCTTGCATATACTGCTATGGGTTCTTTTGATATCTGGTGGGAGGGTGGTTGTTGGGAGTGGTGCGTTAACCAGCTAATCCAAATCACCCTCGGTCTGAGTGCTGACTTTATTAGGGACGTCGCGGCTGGTATCGCCATTCTTGAAGAAGCGGGTGGTCTCGTAACAACAGCGAACCCCCCTAATCAACCCGAGACGGCCGAAATCCCCAAGGCGCACCTTGGAGGTCGATTATACTTGGCAGTCCGGTAAGTTGAGGTTTATCCGTCGCCCAGATCCTCACTAACCCGTCCAGTCCCGCAGGTCCTTCGGAAACAGAAACTGGTCGTCAAACACAAGAGAGAACCGTGAGAGAGGTTTGGAAGCGTGTGCGAGAGTTAGACTACAGTCGACCAGGTACATAGATAGCCATGGTTCAGAACATAATGATATAAATGACAAGAGAATCCTCAATAATCACCAGTTCAACCACGTTGAACATCAGCAGTCCAGTTACCACACCCATAGAATAGATACTCACCCTTATTAGCACCTCCTTACTCACTCCATAGATTCTCCATGCCATGGATGAATTCCGTTTGAAGATTTTGAAGGTATCCTGGGAGCCCTTCTTCGGTTCCCGAGTCACGGGCTTGCTTCAATACGGCCCAGAGATTGAGAATCATATTGCGGCGCTTCAAAAGTCGTGATGAATCCGAGCTGCGTTTGTTCGCTTCCCTCTTGGATCTGAGATCCTTGGCCACTTCCTCTGCTTTGTCAATGAACCCCTGAGGTAACCCAATTGCGCGAGCCAGATTGATGCCATAGTGCTCATCTCCGACAGCACCCTTTGTCGCTTTGTATAGCATCGTTATATGAGGCAGTCCGTCGGCTGTTGTTGAGGTTGTGGATGCAAGGTGAAGATTCAACACACCAGGACGATCTTCAAGCGCACGGGTTAGATCATTAAAATGAGTCGCAAACCATACCGAGGCCTTGCTCTGGATCAATGCCTCCGACATGGCAATGGCGATAGCCAAGCCATCCCTGTTGCTCGTTGCACGACCCAGCTCATCAATCACAGCAATACTCTTGTCATCAATATTCCGCAGAATAAAGGCCATTTCTCGCATCTCGACTGAAAAGGTGGAAAGGTTGCTTTCAATGTTATCGTCGAGCGAGACTCGGGCAAAGATGCTGTGAACGATGGAAAATGCGGCGAACTTGGCAGGGACAAATGATCCAATCTGCGCCATGATCTGGAGCAACGCAACCGCTCGGATATACGTGCTCTTCCCACTCATGTTGCATCCAGTGACGACATGGAAGGCATACGATTCTGACGCAAAGTAGTCGTTGGGCACAAAGCTATCGTCCATGGTCTACTTCGTTAGATTCCTCCTGATCAACACAGAGACTGAATTACCTTGTCAAGAACCGGATGCCGAGCACCCTGCAATGCCATCGCGGCACCGATTTCGGGCTTTACGTAGTCTCTAGTCGTGGCGAGCTGTCCAAAGCTCGAAACCATGTCGACAAGAGCAATTGATTCGCAGAGTTTGAAGAGATGCGGTACCTCTTGGCGAAGATCGGATATCAAGTCCTGTACGGCGTTGTCGCTTCGCACAACAACTTCGTGTGCAGCATCTGCAATTCGTACGTTGAGCTTGATCAACGCCAAGGTTTGGCATTCGATCTTGTCCTTTTTTCGCACAACATTGATGAACTCTTCAGGAAGTGGGTGATCCTCGAGATCGGCGGCTCGCAAACGGAACTAATATTTGCGACCGTTGTCATACTTGAGACTGGCGCCCAATCCATGGGTTTCTGAGATTGTCAGTAAACCGTTTGTGTCGAGGAGGGCCCCTCGTCATACCATTTAGATGATCGAGGTGCTTGTGAACCTCCTCAGTCTGCTCCTTGTAGGTCTGTCGTGCAACATCCAACATGCCGTTGATGCCTGTTCTGACTGCAAAGGTCCTTTGGTTCCAAAGGTCCAGGGCAGACTTCATGTACGTAACGTCTGGTTCGATTGCCTGTCGAATCTTATCGAGGCCACGGTTTGTGAGTTCGGGGTGGCAAAGGTTCCGAACTTTGACAAGCAAGTTGCATTTGGCGGGTTGCAAAGCGATGTAGAGCTCAGAGACTGCCTCGAGGAAGCTCTTCAACAATAAAACATGGTTGATCTGTTCCTCTACCATGTGGATTTGCTTGGTTTTTGGGATGACGATCAGCTGCGACATGATGAGCATTTTCCAATGCGAGAGTGATCAAAATACCTTTGTCAATATCGTCTCGGCATCATGAAAGCCCTTGAGAACTGCCTGCCTTTAACCCAGGAACTCTATACCATACAAAACTTGACTCACCTTTCCGGATTTCAAGAAACATCTCCTCATTGGTCGTCAGCTCGTCGATAGCTTCGTAGCGGGGAGTAATGTACTTGTCGGCACGAGTCGACGGTTGCAAGATGCTGCTTCGAAGCATCCGGGCTCCCATAGGAGTTTTTGTGTGATTCATCAACCCAAAGAGGGAGTCTTTGGACTTGGGATTCCGCAGGTTCTGCATAATCTCAAGAGACTGAATGGCAGAAATGTCAATCATCATGGTGTCTTCAGAAGGGCGGTATTGAATACGGAGAGAATGCGGTACAAAGCTGATGGAGAAGTGTTGTTGGATGTACTTCATCGCCTGTGACCTGGTAAGCCATGTCGCAAAGACCTTTGGTGGAACTGACTGCTGCAAAGGAGCTAAGAGCGTAGAATTTGCCCTGAGTAGCCACCTTCAAAGGTTCAATATCATCTCTGAATGCCAGGTTACTGATGTACTCCAGGCCATCCGACTCGGACCAGGCAGAGCGATCTTGTGTGCCAACTTGAGACTCCTGAAGGAGATCCGTCACAAGGGAATAGAGGTTGCTGGGCTTGTTTGGGGGGCAAGCAGTGGACATGAAGAGGATCCGCGATGGAGCAGCCATTTGAAGTGTATGAATGGTCCTGATGTAGGATTGATTGTCGCAGACCTGGCTGATGATGACTTCTCCGATCGAGACGTTGACAAAGGCGATGCCCACCGAGGGGGTGACGCCGCGAGCCTCGCTGACAGCACAGATGATGCTTTGAGCTTCGCTCAGGCCGAGTATCGAGGATGCGGTTGCATTTTGTGAGCTTCTCTCTTGAGCGGTACCTGGTCGAACAGTAGGAGGCCGAGTCGTGCTAGGTCCCGGGGTGGTTCCCGCGGCTATGTGATGCGTGGAATGGCTCAGGCTTGACTGCGGTCTCTCGTTGACAGGGAGACTTGGAGTGGACTGGTTCTGAAAGTAGCTCGAAGACGACCAACTGTCGTGTGTTGGTGGCGTTGAACGCAGCCTGGCATCCATCTCCAAGGTTTTCGCTCGTTGATATCGCCGGAAGTTTGATGTTCACGCATGCTCACGCAAAGAAAGATACGTGGCCTCGCTGAAGAATGCCCTTCCTTCATTGAATTTGGAGGGGAGGAAGGTTCATATATGAGGTCCTTCCTGATTCCCCTCCTTCCACAACTTTGTTGGGAAAATTGGAAGGTGCAGTCCTGGTCCACAACTATCCAGAGGCACGTCTCAACCTTTCATTTCAGTCTTCCCTCTCTAAAGCCGAAGCAAGCAAACAATTGCATCATCATCATCACCAATACAGATTGTCTAATATTGGTCAGTTTCTAGGCTACGAAAGAACGACAAAACGTGATACCGAGCATCTCACCTGTCGTGTGTAAGCCGCGGATGGATGGAAGCATCCGGAGTTTATCCGAGTCAGCCGGAAATTCCTCATTCCTCCCCGCCGGCCGACACGTCGGCTCAGGCCTGACACCGGTCAACGCCCAAATCCACACATCGTTGAGCTCCGAACGCGTTGATCGCGTTATCGAACTCATCATGTTCGGCATTCTGGAGGCCGTGTCGGTGCCCCATTCGGGCATATTCAACAGCTATGAAGATCTCTTCAAGGAACTCAGTGACCGCATGGAGAAGGATGGCTACAAGATCGTCAAGGCGAGATCTCATCGCGGCAAGGTGGGCGGTGCCGACGTCCCAGGAAACGACATTGTCCGATGCGATCTGGTTTGCGATCGAGGCGGTCGGCCCTATCGATGCATGGCGACAAAGCACAAGACGACAACAAAGAAGACGGATTGCCCATGGAAGGCAAAGGCTGTTCATCGTAAAACCATGGGAGGATGGGTCTTGACCATCACCTGCGACCAGCACAACCACGAACCCGGCACGCCCGAACCTCCGACCCCCGAGCCTGCGAGCGAAGACGAGAACAATATTGTTGAGGACTTGGAAGGTGAGCAGAATATGGATTCAGGTGTGACGCCGCTTCTGACAGAATGGCCAGATGACGGTCCTCAACCTGATGCCGAGACTCAGGCTGCGATCCATGTTGCCGGCGTCTCCAATGCTGTCCTCCGCCTGACTGGCGACACCTTCCATCAGTTCAAGAGCGAATACCGCAAAATGTCGCAACCAGAGCGCATCGGCATCTTGTCGCAGCTCCAGCTTCGCATCGCTGCCATCTATGCGGTTCAAAACGAGGATGTCCAGCGGCAAAAGAGACAAGAAGCCCAGGATAAGCGGCATCGTCAGATCGAGGAAACTAAAAGACAATCCTCGGCACAGAAGCAGCGGGCTCGACAGCGGCGTCAAGTAGCCGAACAGACGCAGCAGCAGCAGCCTCAGATGCACCCCCAACACGTTCAGCAACAGCCGTTGCCACAACAAACCTCGCAGGCCCAAGTTCAAGCCCAGCAAGCACAACAAGCACAGCAAGCACAACAGGCCCAGCAGGCAGCCCAAGCGCAGGCGCAGGCTCAAGCCATGATGCAATCGCAGCTGTATCTGCCGCAAAACCCACAGCAGACTCCTATTCCTGTACCTGGAATGGATATGCCGCAGTTTCAGCATTACGCTGGGCCTCCTAAGCGGATGCGTGGGCGTCCATCTCAGGGCGGCCAACAAACCTAAGGGAACTTGGATGGGGGATGACTTTTCGGCGTTTTCGGGGAATTAGGCGCTATGTTTTTTCATGATGAGGCACACGGATCAACCTTGAAAGTTGAAAGACGCACTGGCATGGCATGGATGGACATGTCACTAACAGGAATGTGTGGAGACAGCGGCCAAGTTTGTTAGCAGATTACAATACCACCGAGTACGAGTCCTTAGCCGGAACTCTGTGCACTACGCTACGAGTTGCTGCAGCTCCTCACCGCCAAAATTTGTCAAAGATTTTGCCAAACTGCCCCACCATGCCACTGATTCTATCAAGAATCTTGACCTTTACATAGGAATTTCTCTTGCCATGGCGACAATTGTGCCTCCGCCGTCTAAACGGCAGAAGAGGGAGGAGCTTGAGCGCTCTCATATTCAGCAGGATGTCACAGCGATTGCCGCTGGGCCGGCTGGGTCCTTCAAGGCTCGGTTCTTGGATGGAGATGGCAACCAGATGGCGGATGTGATCGAGGTGCCGCTCGCCGACGCTTCTGAGAAGAACCTCTCTCTCCTGTTGAATACTTTGCTTGCAAGGGTATGTGCGATTCTACTAGAGGCATGATGTGTCCCTAACATTCTATGACCTCCAGGAAAAGGAAGAATTCCTCCCATACCGATTTCGAATTCACATCCCCGACTCCGACATCATTGTAGACCAATACCCGACCGATCTCCTCCAACTCCTCCGCAACCATGGAATTGAGAACCCCTTTGAAACGACCGTCACGCTTAGCGCCGAGCCACAAGCCGTGTTCAAGGTCCAGGCCGTCACCCGCATGTCCCACCGGATACCTGGCCATGGCGAGGCGATTCTGGCTGCGCAATTCAGCCCCAAGAACAGCAACCGACTAGCGACGGGTTCCGGCGATAAGACGGCGCGGATATGGGACTGTGATACTGGAACACCCAAGTACACCCTCTCCGGGCATAGTGGTTGGGTGTTGGCTGTTGCCTGGTCTGCGGATGGCGCAAGACTTGCGACTGGAAGCATGGACAAGTCTATCCGCCTCTGGGACCCCGAGACAGGAAAGGCCGTAGGAGGCCCTCTGACAGGCCATCAAAAGTGGGTGACCAACATTGCCTGGGAGCCTTACCATCTCTGGAGAGACGGGACGCCACGGATAGCCAGCGCCAGCAAAGATGCAACGGTTCGAATCTGGGTTGTCAACACCGGCCGGACCGAGCATGTGCTCTCAGGGCACAGGAGCAGTGTGAGCTGCGTCCGCTGGGGAGGTGAAGGCCTCATTTACAGCGCTAGCCATGACAAGACAGTCAGAGTGTGGAATGCTGAGAAGGGAACTCTTGTCCACACCCTGTCGGCTCATGCTCACTGGGTTAACCATCTCGCGCTCTCAACCGACTTTGTTCTCAGGACTGGATTCTACGATCATACTCCTGTGCCAGAGACTGAGGAGGGTAAGCGAGCCAAGGCCAAGGAGAGGTTCGAGAAGGCGGCCAAGTTCCAGGGCAGGATCGCGGAGCGGCTCGTCTCGGCTAGCGATGATTTCACCATGTATCTCTGGGACCCAGCTCAAGGCACCAAGCCTGTGGCGCGCATGCTTGGACACCAGAAGCAGGTGAACCATGTCACCTTTTCCCCGGACGGCTCCCTCATCGCCAGTGCTGGCTGGGACAACCACACCAAGATCTGGAGCGCTCGGTAAGAACCAACCAACACTGACTCTACCCCATCAGTTTCTGCAAGCTCGAGCTAACCAACGGGAACAGGGACGGCAAGTTCATCAACACGCTCCGCGGACACGTGGCTCCCGTGTACCAGTGCGCGTTTTCAGCAGACTCGAGGCTTCTCGTGACGGCATCCAAGGATACAACGCTAAAGGTGTGGTCGATGGCCTCGTGTAAGCTCGCCGTGGACCTGCCGGGACACCAGGACGAGGTGTACGCGGTCGACTGGGCGCCGGACGGCAAGAGGGTTGGCAGCGGAGGCAAAGACAAGGCCGTCCGGCTCTGGCGGAATTAGAAACCCGATGTTGTTTTTTTTTTGTTTTTTCTGGTACTCTACAGTCTTGGGCGAGATACCCCTGAAGTGATTTCAGTCCCTCACGAATCTGCCGTACCAATCCGCACGTCCAACCGTGCATCATGTTTCGGAACCGGTTCCACTGACTGACAGGTTCCAAATCAGTTCCTCAGGGCGCAGCGGGCAGAGTGAAGAGAGGCGTGCTTATCTCGAGGATGCGATCCAACGTACCGAGCATACGCGTGGCACCACACGATTGTCCACAATTACTCACGTCGTCGAACAACTGGGCTCCAAATTTCACGCATCATTAAAGCCTCTTCTCGACGCAGGCAGGAAAGCCACGTACAGTACCTACCTACGTGCCAGGCAAAGACAGATCATGCATGTACGGGAGTTGGCTGTGCTGCTGCGTTCTGCCTTCTGGGCTTTTGTGACGGACAGGGTCGAGATGCAGGCAAGCCCAGGGTCCCACACACGATGGAAGTGCCATGGAGCCTTGTCCTGGTCTCGCAACTGTCAGGCGGCGGGTACTGCCTATGCTTGAACACCCCGATAGTGCCGATCTACTGTACCTATAACGGGACGGTACGGTGCGCTCGTGGAGGCTTGCAGAAGCTCTTCTGGGCCAACGACTTGTGGACGGTTGCCATGTGGGACGCTCATAGGTTCGCTTGAGGGAGTGTGATGGGGTGAGGGTTTATTGGAGTCGTAGCACCCCGAGGGAAACCCGGCCAGAGGAGAGAGAAAGGTATAGCGGGTCCGGGAGGAGGGGTTTTCTTTTTTCTTGGGCAGTGAGTTTGGTGAAGCTCACGATAGCTTCGAAATTACTAGAAAGTGGTGTTGTGGGGTAGCATTGGAACCCAGAGCTGGGAAGCTTGGAGCCCAAGGGTCGTTCGGGCCGTTAACCTGACACCCATCACGAATACATCCAATACACGGTCAGTTGGAAATGTCTAGAAGGGTTGGTCTGATCTGGTCTTGGCCCTGGAGAAGAACGCACGCGCGCGCGTGTCAGCAACGGTAGTTGGGTCTCGCACAGAATGTCTCGTCCTCTTTTCATTCGCCTCCACAAGCAAGGACAAGATGCAGCAACAAGCGTTGCAACAGCCTCATGCTGCACCAACACCGATCAGGAACAGGGCAAGGACCCAGCTCTGACGCCTCGTCCGCCCTGCCCAGCCTCCCGCGTCGGGTCTTCTCGGGCCCGGTCCGGCATTGCGTCTTTGTGACATAGAGAAGCAAGATACAGCACGTCGATTTTCGAAAGAGCCAGTGACCTTTCTTTTCCCATCCATGCGAGCAGGACACCCACGAGGCTTCTCCACCGATCGTGAGTGGATGAGAACCCCGCCGGAAAGCAGCGGGACTTGGAAGATTACCCTAGACGTTTGGTGAGGTTTTCGAGATTTGACATCCACTGGTGGAACCGCCGGTTTGTGCGGGGGCGTCGGGGCCAAGACGGCGGATGGATTTACTGCACCAGAACGGGGAAGAGGTCATCTGAACGGATCAAGTTGGCAAAAAGCCAGAATCGAGATGAGCGAGTTGGAGACTGGTTGAAGCCATCATGGACTAATAGCGTGGTCTATTCCCCCCTCCAACTAAGGCGGACTCGAATACCTCATGATCAGGCATTCTCGTTCGTCATGGCATTCCGAAAACGAGAGAGAAAAAAAGGCAAACGACGCACAATTACCGAACAGCACATGGGAAATCTCTCCATCCCATCGCCGAACATGACCCCATTAAGCGAACTCTCTGGTCCGGTCCCGTGGCGGCCGTCCGAGGGAGCCCGGGACTCCGGCCGGCTGTGGGCAAACGGGACTTTGAGAACTGGAAGCCGAAGAACCCTGCTTCTGGGGCCGAGCATCTCCCACATTGCACATTCCATTCGATACGTACACAAAGGAGAATCTCGATTCGGGAGAGGGGGGAAAAGCAAGGCAGTCAGATCATTTGTTGCGTAACAAAAAAAGAGTTGGGGAACAAGACTTTTTGCCCAGGCAGGGGAGGAGGAGGCGGGGGGAGACCATTTGCTGATGGCTTGCAGATGAGACACATGGCTCAGACATCTTTGGTAAGACGGCATGGGGCCGTGTCTCTAATCACGGCATGCAAGAGTCACCTTGACGGATTCTGTTTGGATACTGAGGCTGTCTTGAACAGAGCTGAGGTGTTTGCCCGGTGATGAACTGAATAGATGCTTTGATAGCTGATTCTCAAAACGGTCATGATGGAACAGTGACAAGTTCAATCATGATTCCCATGTGACACGGACCTCCTCCGTCTACCTACCTACCCCAAGACTCCATGCCGTTATCCCGGGGCTGGGCTGGGTTTGATCGGTCCTGGGTTCTAGGCCAAGAAGCTTTGAAGCGGCACAGGAGTTACTCCACCAAGGAAGCCTGGGGGCGGCGAATGATGAGGCAGAAGGCCAAAGATGATGGGATATGGATTGCGAAAGCTGCGGGGTGCTTGATCAAGGTTCGTAAAGAGCCCCTAGTACGAGATAGGGTCCCCTGAAGATCCCCTCTCTAGGGCGATGGGTTGCGTTGCTGGTGTCGTAGTGAGTACGGATAGCGCGTGATGGATGGGATGTTATCTGATGGATGTCAACTGTCTTTCTCAAGTTTAACCACCACATGAACCGAGGAACAACATCTCCAGCCCCTGTAAACCAAGAGCCAGTCACTTGCAGAAAATAAACCAAAAAAAGAGAGCGCGAAATATCGCCTCGTGTCAAAGGTCAGCACCAAGCCTCGCAGGTGGTTCCAAGCATAGCAACCATCAAAAGAGGTACGCCACCAACCAGATGAAAAACAAGCAAGGTCCACAGAGATGTCGCCCATGCATTCTGACCCCAATCGCATGGTCCATGCGGATCTGGCCAAGCATCGGGGCCGGCCTGCAACGGATAAAGGAACGACCAGGGAGCTCGGGTAACTAACTACCTTACTGTACAGTACGTGGTGATGATGTATTTATTATCCCGGTGTGGTGGACGAACGGCGAGACGGGTAGATGAGACCGAGGAAACGGGCCGTAAGAGACGGCGTGCGATATCAAGGACGGGCCGGTGCATTTGGATAAGGGATATTATTGACGAGGCTTGATACTGTATCTCGAGGGGGGGCAAATATGTACATTGTAGATTATCTTTTAGCTTGCTTTCTTTTTTTCATTTCACTCATTCCAAGGCGTGCTTTCTGCGTGGATAATCCTAGCTTGCCTGGAGGGGAGCCTCCGTGTTGGAGGATGACAAGCTGAATGGACAGCCAGAAATTCGGTCTTGGCACGCAGAGGCGAAGTGCGTGCGCCGCCGCTTGTTTTGATGACGATGCTGGCTGGCTGGCTGATGCTGTGAGGATTTTGTGGAATGCAGCCCATCGCATAATGTTTATTCATGGATACTTGCTCTCGAATAGCCGGGCCGCTTTCGATATGATGCATCTCGAGTGGCAAAGATGTTGACCTGGAGATGGACGATTGGATAGCCGTTTGCCTCGGTTTTTTTGCTTTTTACTCTGTTGGTCTTTGTTCTATCGACTATCGATCGTCGGTTTACATAGTCAAGCGCCTTGTCACTCTTGTGTAGGTGGTGTATTTGGCTAGCTGTTAGTCAAAGAAGAAAAAAACGTCCCGGCGTCAGGTGAATGAATGCGGGTGCACATGGTTTCAAGTGCATGATCGGCGAAGACCCAAGTTCAGAGGGTGTGTCGATTTGGGAGGCAACCGGGAAGAGGAGGAGGTAGCATTGAGCTCGGTCTGGAGCTCTCTCCCCCCAAAGCTGTAGGGAATCCTTGTCGTGATGCTCGGCTGGGTTTTAGGTTGGGAAATAGCTAGTTTTGAAGCTTGGGACGATCTAGGGATGAGAGTTAAGCGCGAGTAATTAGTCTGTGAATAGTATATTCGAGGATACCTATACAGATTGTAAATAGACACAATCACGATTTTCTTTATTGGACTTTAAAGTGAATTGGCCATGGTTCTCCTGCCTGCAAATGCAAGTGAGGGCATGTTTGGTGGTGATTGCCCTATCCCGGCAGTTCCTAGCGAGCTTCAGTAAAAAAACCTCAAACTGACATCCATCCATCCCAATCCAACCCGAGTGTACCTTGACATCCACCATCCCTATCCCATCTCGTTATCATGCTCTCGTTTTCAGTCAACCGGAGGCATCTCTTCCGTTTGACTGCTCACGGCACCTAGAAAAAGAAACCTCGGTTCGCCTTCCCTATTCATCAGATAGACTCACCTAGACTCCCATCCACACCTTCAACTGTGCTTCAGTACCTAGAGAGAGCATCTTTCTACTGCCACGCCTACCTACCACACCATCGTCACCTATCAGAACGGCTCGTTGCAGTGCAGTGCATCGCAGTGCATCCCTCGTGCCTTGTTGGTGGCAGTCCCAAGCAGGTGGACATTTTACTCTTGTCATCAGCCCCATCTTTGACTCTCTCTCTCTCTCTCGTCAATCATCGCATCGCCAACCATCCATCCTTGCTCGACACGCGCCCCTCCCCCTCTCCGCCCTGGGCCCGTGTTTAGCCTACCCGCTAGACAGAATCCAACCCAACCGACGGGTCCCAAGGAAAACAAAGAATAACGAGACCTTTGCGTGGGCCACACCCGCCCGCCGTGCATCGGTCGACGCTCCGAGTTTCGTCCTGTTCCTATTGAGAGAATTGGAGGAGGACATGGGGTAGAGAGGAGATCACTCGAGTAAAAAAAAAAAAGTCCTCAAAAAACTTGCATTTTTATACCGAGTCACTCCCCCCCTCGTCTGGTTTCTCCCTCCCCTCACTCTCTCAAGTCCCACCCCCCTCTCCTCCATCCCAACCTTCACGGACCAAAGCCTCCTCCTTGCTAAGTTACTTGTTTCTTGCTTTGGGCTTGGGCTCTCTCAACGTTTATTTTTTCCCGAAGGCCCGGCTTGTTTTCTCAGACGACGTCACGACTTTGTTTTCTGTTGAATTACATTGCCTTTCCTCACCTGCCTCTCTACCTACCCTGTCTATTACTCACTTATTGACTACCCTCCCCTGCCTGTTACTCATCTGTGATACAATATCAACGTCTTCGTTTGATATCATCGTTCTGATTCTCCACTTGCGGAGGCATTGGTCAGGTACCAACGGTTTGGAGGCTCAAAATTCACATCCGGCAAAAAACACCAGCAAAGCAAGCATTACGTCAGTGCTCACACCGGGTGCATCCTCTCTTCTCCCCGGCCTTCGCAAAATAAATCACAAGCCCTGTTCTGTCGTACAGGTTCTCCCCTGTTCCATGAGCCAGACCTATAAGCTAGCTGTCTGCTCACTCACCATTGACTGTTGTTGATCCTCGCCTCATTCAAAAAGGAGCAACTAAGCAGCGGCCTCGGAGCTGTCCAAGCTTGGGCGTAGCACTCTCGAACCACCTGACGCTTGGCCTGAATCTCACGACACGGCACAACGGAGCTCAGCGCAACACGGCGACGTCGGAGATTTGCTTTCTTTGTTGCATTCAAGAACCACAATCTCGTGCGTTGTCTCTTGACTTTGACTCCTTTGGCATCAGACTTCTGACGACAGACAATTCAGCCATACAATCCTGTACTCATTCCCCGTCACCACCACACTCCGTTCACAGCCAATCGAATCTGCGACATAGCGACTGTCAGACCTCAACAAAAAGCAACACGATTGCCACTCGGACTGTCAATTCCGCTTTCACATGAACTCGTCATACGGGAGCTTTCAACAATCTCAATAGATATCGGATTCTTCCGCCGACTATACTCTTGGTTTCTGGTTTATCCCGAAATTCCTCACATATCCTCTTTTCGCATCCTCAATCTACCTTTAGACGCGCTTCTCACACATCTTCAAAATGACCGTCTTCGTGTGTTCTCTGTATGTCTTCCTCGCTTGTCTTATCGACTCCCCCGCTTGAACCCCTCCCTTCATCCTGGGCGAAACTAACGCGACGCGACAATAGCTTCCTCCCCAAAACCATCCATTTCACTCTTCCCGGAACTCCTCCTCCCGGTGTCGATCCCTCAAGACGCTCCAAGCCCGCGAAATCCTCCAATGCAGCTGCTTCGTCGAGTTCGCGCCCGCAACCTCTCGCGCGCCAGCCCAGTCTCTTCCAGACCCAGGACGATTTGACCCCTCCTCATACTCCGACTGAAGACCCCGAGTCGCCGAATCTGTTCGCCAACGAAGATGGTTTCCGGATACAATTCCCCCATGCCGTGAACTCGCCTGAAGGCCAGGATTCGCGGACTTGGGGCAGTCGATCCAACCAGCCCAAGTCTCGCGCCAATTCTCCTCCCCCCGCAGCCCTCGCCGAACACAGCCGTACGATACAAAAGGCCCGAGAGCTCGGCCGTCAGGGCGTGTTGCAGCCCAGGTCTCTTGTCCGGAGTGACAGTCACGATCGAGTCTTTGCGTCGGCAAACTGGATGGTGGTGAATGCGGATCAGGGCAACGGAGGACTGCGAAATGCCGCCGAGGCCGCCTATCGCGATGGCAAGCTTGACGACTACACCTGGGTGGGCACCCTGGGCATGCCAACCGATGCTCTCGAGGGCACCCAGCAAAGGCAGGACATTGAGGATACGCTCGCCAACGAGCACAACATGTTGACCGTCTTCTGCTCCGACAAGGACTTTGACGGTCACTATGCTCACTTTTGCAAGCACATCCTGTGGCCCGTCTTCCATTATCAGATCCCCGACAACCCCAAGAGCAAAGCCTACGAGGATCACTCGTGGAAGTACTATGTCAATGTCAACCAGGCCTTTGCCGACCGCATTGTCAAGAACTGGAAGCGCGGCGACGTCATCTGGATCCACGACTACCATCTGTTGCTTGTCCCCAGCATGATCCGCCAGAAGCTCCCCGATGCCAAGATCGGCTTTTTCCTGCACGTTGCATTCCCCTCGTCAGAGGTGTTCCGGTGTCTGGCTGTTCGAAAGGAGCTTCTGGAGGGTATGCTCGGTGCTAACCTCATCGGCTTCCAGATCCACGAGTACGGACGTCACTTCCTCCAGACCTGCAGCAGGCTTTTGAGTGCCGAGGCCACACCGGATGGCCTACAGCTGGAGGATCGATTTGTTGATGTTATTCACCTGGCTATTGGCATCGACCCCATCAGTCTCCGCCAACACCTCGAGGACCAAGAAGTGGCCAAGTGGCTACAGATCATGCAGGAACGCTACAAGGGCAAGAAGCTCATCGTAGCTCGTGACAAGCTTGACCACGTCCGCGGTGTCCGCCAGAAGCTGCTGTCATATGAGTTGTTTCTTAACAAGAACCCCCAGTGGCGCGAAAACACAGTCCTCATCCAGGTCGCCCTGTCATCTAGCGAGAAGAGCGATCTTGAGGCCACCGTCTCCGACATTGTCACCCGAGTCAACTCTTCATGGGCCAATCTTGCATATCAGCCGGTGGTTTACCTCAAGCAAGATATCGATTATGCTCAGTATCTTGCCCTGTTGACCATTGCTGATGCGCTCATGATCACCAGCCAGCGTGAGGGCATGAACCTGACATCCCACGAATACCTCTTCTGCCAGGACGGAAAGCTTTTCCCCGAGAAGAAGCACGGCTCCCTGATTCTGTCCGAGTTTACTGGTACTTCATCTCTCTTCAACAAGAACGAGCTGGCTGTGAACCCCTGGGATTACCGACAGTGCGCCGACGCTATCAAGCAAGCTTTGGAGATGGAGGAGCCCGAGAAGGAGCGACGATGGAACAACCTCTACGACCGCGTAGTGAACCACACCGGCTCTCACTGGTTCAGCGAGTTCCTTACTCGTCTGGATGTGGTGTATGAGGAGCAGCACAAGCGGGACCAGACTTCTGTCCCTCGCCTCTCTATTCAGTCCTTGTCTACAAAGTATCTCAAGGCACAGCGACGACTTTTCATCATCGACTACGAGGGCACCCTGGTTAGCTGGGGTCCCGTGAACCAGATCATTCCCGTCAGCCCTCAGCGAACCCTGGATGTGCTAAGCGATCTCCTTCTCGACGAGCGCAATACCATCTACGTCATGTCGGGCCGCCGACCTGAGGAGCTGGATAGAGTCTTCCGCCGAGTTCCCAACCTGGGCTTGATTGCCGAGAACGGATGCTTCCTCAAGAGCCACGGAAAGGACAAATGGACTGAGATGGCCGATCTCGAACACATCAAGGACTGGAAGGAGTCGGTACGACCCATCATGACCTACTACCTTGAGAGAACCCCCGGAGCCGAGATTGAGGAGCGTCGCTGCAGTCTCATCTTCCACTACAAGAGTGCTGAAGACTACGAGACGGCCTGTCGTCAGGCATCAGACTGCGCCAGCCACGTCAACGATGCCTGTGAGTCGCAGCGCGTTCACGCTATTGCTCTTGACGGTTGTATTGCTGTTGAGCCCATCGACTGGACCAAGAGAACCGCCGCCAGAAAGGTGTTTGAGACCCTAAAGGACGAGATGAGCTCTAACGAGGTTCACAAGACGCCTGTTGACTTTTTGATGGTTGTTGGCGACGGTCGAGAGGACGAAAAGGTGTTTAAGTGGGCAAACAGACTGCAAGATGACAGCACTGTGCAGAATGTCATCACAGTCAGTCTCGGTAACCGTAACACCGAGGCAACAGCCACTCTTACGCAGGGCGTCAGTGGTAAGTCAACTACTCACTCAGCTGACCCGGATGTAACAAGGATGACTTGCTGACTCTACTCTAGGTGTTCTTACTTGTCTCCAGAGGCTGGCGGCTCTCGCCTGACTAGAGGCCTATTCTGGAATTCTTGCATGGTATTTGCTTGCATGTCTTTGTGCCGTTGGCGTTGGGTCAGCGGGCGCAGGGATATTTCTACCAGGAGCTGCACAAACAATGGCTCCACCACACCAAGAGATGTGATTCTCTAAATAGCTTTTCCCTTATTGTTTCTCTCATGTCCTTTCCTAGTGTTTTACTTTTTCTTATGTCAAGAAGAAAAAAAGAAGGCGTGGTAATGATTCCACGGGGAGAAGACGATGGTTACAACATGGACTTTGTTTCCTTACTACTTTGCACACTCTCGCGAGTAATGTTTCACCATGACACTTGAAAACGTTTGAAAAAGTGCCGTGTTTTTTCTGTAGCTTAGTATCATTCGTTATATGTGTTATTCAATGAGGTTTGAGGAAGACGGAATGGACAGACGATGGCAGGTTTCCAAAGAGGGTTTGTTTAGAATGGAAGACGGTGGGGATTATGGGATGTAGAATTCATGAAGATGAGAGACATGAATATGTCAATAAAATATGATGGAAAGGACTTTTTGCCGTTTCTACATGTCATTGTGAGGTTGGTGTTTCACCATGACTCGTTCGGTTCGATTCGATCCTTTTTTTACCCGCGGCCGTTTCCGTCCCGGGCTCCGCTCCGTTCCGTTTCCAGATGAAGGGTATGTAGGTTTCCTAATGCAACGGTCAAAGGAACGTTTCCGTCTTTTGTCGAGTCAGCATTTAACCCATGCGTAGCCGTTTTTATGTCACGATTATGAAAGCTCTTAGTGTTGTCCACTCATCATGACATCACGGTGAAAAATGTTACAGGGGGTTGTCTCGGTGAGAGCCAGGTGAAATAATCAACCAATGGGAACGTCCCTGAAACTACCGCCGTCAGCGAAAAATGTAGGTGCCCTGGCATAACCCCGCGGCCCGCAAAAAAACGGACACAAAGAGCGACATCGGCGCGCGGGGAGGGGATTCGGAAGGGCGGGTAGAGTCAGTCAGCGAAGCTTTTGGAACTCTCTTTGTTTCTTTTCATATTTTATCCTCCTCGTTTCCACGTCCATAGACTTAATCTCTTGACTGTGAGTTTATATTACTTCTCTCGGGGGTATTTTCATATTGACCTTTGTGGCTGCAGCTCAATTGACCGTTACCCTATCGTTCGACACAATATGGCTGCTTTTCCTCCTCCGCCTGTCAACACGATTGACTGGTCCAACGTGGGCTTCAAGGTCCGCGAAGGTACTACAATTGGACCTTTTTGAACCGTCGAGTCCTCTATGGCTGATCACACGTCCTAGTCAACGGTCACATCGAGTCCACTTACTCGAGAGAGACAGGAAAATGGACACCCCTCCGCTTCGTCGCCGATCCCTTCATGCGCATCCATGGCATGGCTCCTGCTCTCAACTATGGCCAACAAGCCTACGAGGGTCTCAAGGCCTTTCGAACTCCCGGCGATGAAGGCATCACCGTCTTCCGCCCCGATCGCAACGCCACTCGTCTTCAGCACTCTGCCGATGTCGTCTCCATGCCCCATGTCCCCGTAGACATGTTCCTCGAGGCAGTCCGCGCCGCTGTAGCCCTCAACGCAGAGTTTGTACCCCCCCACGACACGGGAGCTGCTCTCTACATCCGTCCCCAGCTCTACGGCTCTAGCGCCCAGCTTGGCTTGTCGGCTCCCGAGGAGTACACCTTTGCCGTCTTTGTCATCCCCACCGGAGTCTACCACGGTGCTCACCCCGTCAAGGCTCTCATCCTTGAGGAGTTTGACCGAGCTGCCCCCAACGGTACTGGAAACGCCAAGGTCGGCGGAAACTATGCGCCCGTGCTGCGCTGGAGCGACAAGGCCCGTGAGGAGGGCTTCGGCATCACGCTGCACCTGGATAGCGTCAAGCACGAGGAGATTGACGAGTTCAGCACCAGCGGCTTCATCGGTGCTCAGGTGAACGGTGACGATGTCACCCTTGTCGTTCCCGATTCCCACTGTGTCATCGACAGTGTCACGAGCGACAGCATCCAGGAGCTCGGCCGCAGTTACGGGTGGAAGGTAGAGAAGCGACCCATCAAGTACGGCGAGCTCAACTCCTTCAGCGAGGTCTTTGCCGCTGGCACAGCTGCCGCTCTCGTTCCAATTCGGTCCATCACCCGACGCAGGGACGGCAAGACTGACACTGTGACTTATATCCCCGATGGCCAGGAGGAGCCTGGTCCTCTGTTTGGAAAGCTGCTCAAGCACCTTAAGGATATTCAGCTTGCCAAGGCGGAGGATAAGTTCAACTGGCGTTTCCCTGTTAGTGCAGCTGATAAGGAGGTTGCTGGTGCTGCTGATGGTGGACGTAACGGGGATGCCACGACGGTGGATCAGATGGATTAGATATCTACGGAAACGAAAAAAGAAAAATGAGTCAAGGCGAACGGCTTTTTTGTTTATAGTGAGCATGTTTTAAAATTCTATTCAAAGATGTCATTTTGATCTACAACAAAAAGACATTGAGTCACCGTGTTTTTGTCAATCCTCGCGATACTGACCCGTCTCGTCTCGTTACCTCACCCAAACCCGAGACCATGTTTGCCCTTCCCTGCCCTCGCTCGGTCACTTACACTTGGGGAGGGGGGTGGGAACCCGCGTTTCCCCCCCCCGGGTGCTGGTACCTCACAGTGGCAGAAACGACGTCGGCTCGCCGCATGGTGCACCAGAGCAAACAACACTGGACGGGCTGCCGCTTTTGGGTCCCAAGACCCGAGGGTGCGGAGTGTAACAAACGGCACTTTGGGGGAGAGGGAAAAAAAAGGGGGACGTTTATATACAGTGTTAGACGGGGTGTATGTGTGCGAGGGAGGATATTGTTACGAGGACGCGACGACTTTCGAGTCTGTCTTTTTTTTCTCACACAGAACTCGACCTAGATAAAGGGGGATCAAGTAACCTTGTCTCCATTATTGTTCAACTCTTCATCTACCAAATCCTTTACTATACACGAAAACCCTAGATCGACAATTATCGAATAACTAGCAAACATGTGTACCTACTCGTTCCAGCGCATGGTCTGCTCCTGCGCCAAGGGCCCCGAGTGTCCTCAAATGTCCCGCGGACGAGTCATGATAGGCGGCGAGGCCTTCCACTACATCGACCTGTTCTACGCCGTCGACGATCTGGGTTCGGCGTGCGACTACCAGCGGAGGCTGTTTGGGCGCAACGCGAGCCCGACCATGCACTGCCCGCGGTACGCCTTTGACGCGAAGCGCATTATAAAGGGGAGCTATCGAAAGACGGACCTGGCTTGCGTCAAGTGCGCCGAGACGTGTGCGCCTCCGAGTTCGAGGTGGCAGGCTCCGGGGAGGAATGAGGTCAAGGATGAGGTGAAGGGGTAGGATGCCGAGGAGGGAGTGCCGGGACGGCCCCACACGGATCGGGGTGGGTCAGAGATGTTTGGAGCTTGGTGTTGAGGATGAACAGGTACTATCATTCAAAGTAGGAGAGAAATCGTTGAAGAATAATGAGGCAATTTAATTTGTTTTGAAAGATATTTAAGTTGTTACTTACCGTTGACACCATTGTTGGCCATACCCTTGTGCATACCCTTCTTTGGACCTCCGTTGTTATCACAAACACTCCGGCCCTTGTTGGAGATGATACCGTTGGCGAGTCTATTCTTGTCGTCCTTGGCCATACCATTGTGCGTACCGTTGAAGCGCATATTCGCAATGCCATCGTAACCCTTGATGCCCGTCGACTTCTCCAGACGCTCAGCGATATCAGGATCGACTTCACGGAAGATGGCGATCTGCCTCTTGAGAGGCTCCTGCTGTTTGCAGAGGGCCATCTTGCCCGTCACATTGCTGATGAAACGCTCCCTGGCTGGCTCATCAAACACACGCTGCCACAGGGCGCGCGGCGCGTTGAAGTCTTCTGGGCGGATCTCACTCAGGAAGGTGATGGCTTCGCCGGTGAAGTGGCCATGTGTCTTATCCATGTCCACAGTTCGTTGGCGGAACTGGATGGGATCGATCGAGGAGAGGTAGTTGGGACGAGCGCCTTGGTTGAAGAAGGCCATTTGACCGTCACGCTGGAAGTTGCCCTGCTTGAAGGTGGTTCGAGGGGCATTGACTGGCAACTGCTGATAGTTGACACCAATACGGTGACGGTGTGTATCAGGGTAGGAAAAGAGACGAGACTGAAGGACGGGGTCGGCAGACGGCTCGATTCCTGGTGGCATGTGGGAAGGGTTAAAGGCGACCTGCTCAATCTCGGCAAAGTAGTTGACAGCATTCTCGTTGAGCGTGAACTCTCCAACCTTGCGGCGGGGGAATTGCTTCTGCGGCCAGACGTGGGTGAGGTCAAAGACGTTGATCTTTTGTTGCTCCCACAACTCCTCGGCCTCCTTGGGCGTCATGGTCTGGATCTCGACGGACCACTTGGGGTAGTCGCCACGCTGGATAGCTTCGTAGAGATCCTTCTGGGAGTAGTCGGGCGAGTACTTTGTCGACTCCTCTTGGGTGATGAACTTGACGCCTTGCATCGACTTCATGTGGATCTGGCAGTAGACCCAGTCGCCGTCCTTGTTGACGAGCTTGAGAGTGTGGCCAGAGTAGCCATGCATGAAGCGGTAGCCATCCGGGATGCCGCGGTCACCCATGAGGATCATGACTTGGTGGATCGACTCGGGGTTCTGCGAGAGGTAGTCCCAGAACATGAACGAGTCATCAGCGTGCGTGAGGTGGGTTGACACATCGCGCTTCTGGGTGTGGATGAAGTGAGGAAACTTGGCTGGGTCGCGCAGAAAGAAGACGGGAGTGTTGTTGAAGACGGCGTCCCAGTTACCCTCGTCGGTTCTGAACTTGACCGAGAATCCACGGGGATCTCTTGCTAGATCGTGAGAGCCCGACTCGCCACCGACCGTGGAGAAGCGTGCCGTGACGGGACACTTCTTTCCCTTCTCCGAGAACAAATCTGCAAGGCACAGATCGGGGATAGGATCCGTACACTCAAAGAAGCCGTGAGCGCCGCTTCCCTTGGCGTGGACGACGCGCTCGGGGATGCGCTCGCGGTCAAAGTGCGAGAGAAGGTCGATGAGGTGAAAGTCCTGCAGCAGGAGTGGACCGTTCTCACCACAGCGCTGGGACTCGTAGGGATGGGGCATGGGAACACCATTGCTGGTGGTGTAGATGGCCTCGGTGGAGGGCATCTGACGGTCCTTTTCGTAGGAAGAGAACTGGTTTGCCGCGTGGGCGGCGAAAGACATGTCTGTTGCTGCTGGCGCCATGATGATGGTAATGTAACAGGATGCTTTGTTTGGTGCAAGTCTCGGGTCGTCTTTGTGCCTACCTTTGGGAAAGACAATGGCCTCTTATAACGGATCGAGATGGCCTTCGTCTTCGTCTTGTCATGGACATCGCGATGGGCGATGCCATCCCGATTCGAGGAAGCGGCGTCTCATTGGTCATCGTCGATCTATGACGCGGCGAAGCATCGGCAAGCAAGGCGTGAGAGTCTTCCGGATGAGGCCAGGCCGATGGGGATCGTGGATATTCATGACCATTACGATGGAAATGATTGGACGATGAAGGATCGGATCTCGAGATGGATGATGCGTTGCTGGGTTGGAGGATCTGAGTGAGGTGAGTTGCTGATGGAATGGCAGTGTCTCTAGGTACTCGCTGTTTGAGCGCCTTGGAAACCCGCCCCAGTGTTATATCTCTAATACTTTTAATGCTTACTGTAGGTGGTTCTATGGTAAGAGCCTATGATTGCATTCCACAGGCTTTGATTGGCCCATCCCCCTTGGTGGACCAGCTTGCAGCATTGCAGACATGGAGTCTTGGAGCTTCATCCCATGCTGCGAACACAGGGGCTCCTGGCACTCACGTGATCTTCCCTTGCCCTTTCTGGCAATAACACTAGGGAGCGGGACTTGATTGAGGCTTGTGATGGACGGCATCGACAGGGATCTCATTGGACAGATCTCAAGCCAACTCCCGTGTGATTATTACGGTAGTTGCATTGCATAAATTGACGTTTGCTCATACGTAACAAGCTGTTGGAAAAAGACAGGAAGGAGACTGACTCTGGGGATGAAATTGCCAAGGCCTTCCCCTGCTGTCTCTTCACCGTTGGCAGGCGAATTAACCCAAGAATATCACCTCTAGAGCCTAAAGGGCATCTCCCGCTGGTTGGTTGCACCAATGATGGGCGTGGACCATACACCACCATCCATGACAATATACTGTAAGTTGGCAGCAGCTCACTGTGATTGCTATCCCATCACTACAGAAGGACCTCCAGGCCGTACCTCGCCCCAGTGTTGTCGGGATAACTGTATATGATGGTAACAATGATTTCATCTGTTGAGATGTTATGCTTTGCGACGAGTAAGTATTTACTTCTGGGCAAGACTTGATAATAATGCAAGTATCCCTCTGGTAAATGAATATTAATATTGAGTTTTAATACTGTTATGTATCAATAACTGTGCCTTTTGCTGTCGTGGCTGATGGCTTCTTGTCATCATTACAGACATTGACCTGACCCCTGCAGTGACCATGTCGGAGCCCCTTGCCAGCTTAAGGTATGATTGCTATCGCACTAGGATCTCCAGGCTGTACCTCGCCACAGTGTTACCCCTCTAACAGGCAGTCTGTCGGGTACGAGGTCTTGCTGTTTAGCCCTTATGATCGGGCTGCTTACTCCTGAGGCGTACGCTCGGTGAGGGCGATGCATTGCTGGTAGAGAGCCTTGATTGATTTATGACCTCTTGGTGCACGAGGCCTTTGTGCACTGATGAGGCGGCAGAAATAATGTGCGTCTGACAGCTCACGTTGGTGTTACACAACGGAGGCCCCTCAGTTGTTGGGTCGGCAAACATTCTCTGCTGTTCAAATTAATGACGCTGCCGCTGTAGCCACATCTCTCTCCCTTTCTCTCTTTGAAACACTGTGATTCGGGTACCTCTTGCCTGGGAAAAGCTTGGTGTTGATTGAAGTATCTCTGACGGAATTACGCACATGTCCATGGTTGGCATAGACTCTTTGCCAACGCGTGGGCCCTGCAGGCGGTCCACGCCGCAAGCCTGTCTGCCAAGCCCGACGGAAGGAATCAATAGAACTGCCATCATCATTTCTAAGATTAGTCTCTGAGAATGACACTGGCGCTGATGGACGGCCAGGAGACCCCTTCCGAGCAGCCGGCCATCCGTTCCGTAGGTCGCCAACTGGCCCACTGAGAGTTCCTGGGGCACCGTATCAGACATCGGCACTGAGTACCAGGGACCCTGGAACGTAGGTAGTTTGCCTTTTGATTCCCCTGGCGATGCGAAGCCCATTGGCCCCTGTCACGGCACCCAAAGTCAGCGGTCAAGCCACCAGGCTCCCGGATCATCAATGGGATTGGACCAGGGTCCCGTCCCGTGTGTTACAGGTCTAGTGAATCCAAGAGCCTGGTAGATGGTCTGCATCATGTCAAACATGTTGCAGACAGGCTGAATATGGGTGATGCAACACTGCCCGGGATTGCTTTCGGATGCTCGTCATTGCCCGTGGGGGCTCCAGGCCATCTTGAAAAATCGGGACACAGAATTCCCTACTTCTTTCGCGTGGTTTGAAGCCTCTGGATGAGCTCAGAAGAGCCATTCGGGGTGATCTGCGGTTCACGTCGCCCATCCAGCGGTGAAAACGCCCGGTCACTACAAAGAAAAGAGAGTACGTGGCGGGTTCACCGCTCATGGTTTGTTTTGAGAGATGACAAGCTTGGTTCCATGCTTGCCGAAAGAATCTGGAACCAACATGGACCTGACAGCCCGCCACTCGCATGCAGAAGACGCTGGCTGCAGGGCAGCCTAGTTCAGCCTTGTCGCCGCAGGATGGGTTCATGAAGAAGGAAGGGGTCATGTGGGATGGATGCTGGGGCTAGCACGAACAGGAGAAGAGAGAAGCAATCGAACCGGGCGTAGAAGTCATGTCGAAAGTTCCGTTGGCCAACCGTCCCAAGCCCGCTTCAGGTGAAGAACAGGCAGAAGCAGGCTGGCTGCGATGAATGCAGAGCACGGGCACGTGGAGTCAGTGTGGGAGCATGTCCCGGGGTATCCTGGCCATGTGCCAGGGGGAACAGGGCTGAGGAGGGCATGGCATGCATGGTTGGCCGACCGTTTGCTTCCACTGATGCTTCACGTCCCTGTCTGGGTTGAGATTATTGAATTTTATCCCGTGTTGATATTGCAGGATGCGGGAAGCTGCTAGACAAGTTGTTCAATAATCTCTTGGAGCCGTGTGTGTGTGTGTCCCGCTGCCCAGCTCTGGCCCTCCTGGGGGAGTCAGGTTATCATTCCAGAGAGAGGACCCCTGGAACTGGAGGCTCTTCTTTCGAGGCTTGGGGCTGGAGTGTTCCTATGGCTACTTTTTGATGCAGCCTCTTGGTGTTTTTCGGCATTGGATTTTGGTGCCGGCGTGTATCAAGAACTCAATTCTTGGATATTGAGAGAGAAGCCTTCTTTAGAAGTTCCATAAACTTGACAGACGTGCGATTCAGTCTCTCTCATTGTCTATCTGACTCTGTACGGACCCCTGGGCCGGGCTCAGGAGGAACCGCGGAGCAGAGCTTACCAGCGTAATCCTTTCTGTTGTTTCTTTATGTATCATATATCAGTTATCCTATTCAAACTAGCAAAACATGGCTTATTGGAAGCTGCAGCTGCAGCTCAACCTGGTCTTGACTAGTATCAAAGCCTCTATGTTGGTGATGATGCGTGAGAACGGGGGTACGTATTCGCCCACCCTGGTAATGCCCCATCTCCTATAATGGCGTAGGGTCTTGAGGGTGATGGTGAAGCCGGTATGTTGTCCTTGTTTCCCCCATCTGTGAAATCCAGAGAGTTCTTGTTGTGTTCAGCGCACTTTCAGCAACGTCTTTTTTTTTTTTTTTTTTGAAAATCACCTATTCAACCTATATCACCATGAATTTGACAAAGTATATTGCAATTATTTTGGCCGTGTTGGTCGGCTTTGTCCACGGGTTCGGCTTCGCCGACTTCGTCAATGATTTACACTCTGATTTGGCACCGTGAGTTAGGAACTATATCCCAGTGCAGTATAGGTCTTGTTCGCTAAACGTTTCTAAGGCTATTGACACTTTTGGGAGAAAAAGTCACGATGCAGTACATCTCTCAGGCTACGGGACCCCTAGATTGTATCGTATTGGCGCTGGCACCTCTTGGTATTATTACCATCATGGTTAGCGCCATTAGAGTTGGCGGTCCGACTATTCTCAAGGCCATCGTGGGTCGTGCCAAGGAGAACATGGCTGCCGCAGAATTAGAGCTCATGTCATCCACTTCCCGAGAGGTGTGTGAGCTCTTCAATGGTCAAAATATCGTACGGTGCCTCGGGTCAGGCTCGGTCTGGCAATATATTTGCCTCTTTCGGAAAGGTATTGGCAACGGTCAGGTTCGCTTCATGACGCTACAGCAGGCGACCAATGAAGGGCTTCTTATTGAGAGACATGGTATTGCACCTTATGGGCACAACATGGACAAGACGAGACGCATACTGACCCAAATAACAGGCAAGACCGCTAAAGAACCGCGGGGAAACGCCCCAAGCTCTCAAGGTAGCAACGGCGAAGGCGAGGTCACGGGCACTACCACTGGGTTCGCCTCAAGGGAGCAGACAACCCTGCAGAGAATGCGAAGAAGGTTCTGGAAGCCTGGTAAGTGTTATTGTTCCCGTTCTCGGCATTCGTTCCATTGTTCTGTGGTGCTGAAACCTTGTAGTTTCGAAAGAAACAGATGAAGAGACCGGTGTGGAGCTGGGAACAATCCGTCCGGCTCAGGAGCCAGCCAACGAAATGGACGAAGACCCTACAGAGCAGGACATTGCCAGCCCGGCTACCATCATAGTCATCTACGATGCCGTGCCCGAGGCACCAAACATCTCCCTCAACCTACTACACCTCGGTAGTAGAACGAGGATCTGGCTGGCTGTCATGGTTGGCGTTGTCTCGCAGACGCTCGTTTTGGTCTTTTTTGGGTTGATAAGCTTCAACCCGGCGGTGCAGACCTTCTTCAAGATCGACAAGCCGCTATCCCCGTACGGTTTCGGAATGACGTTTTCTGGGTCCCTGCTCATGGCTATTGGCGTTTTTCTATGCGCTGACGTCGTGGAAAGAAGCACTGTTGAGGAAGTCTACGAAACAAATGATCAGTACGGCATGCGCCTCTACTGGCTTCAACAGGACCAAACTGTCAATGACCAGGTATTTCAGTCCTTTGCCACCTTCACGGACCCATATTGCACCCAATTTCTTAAATCCCGCCGTGCAAAAGACGATAGGACGCCTAAGAAGCTGCAAACGGAGACATGTGTCGGTGTCGGGTTTGGCCTTGTAGGCTTTGTCACACAGTTCGTCGGGTTTAGGGGTCTGCACCCAGCCGCACCGCTGGCACAGCTCGTGGCGATCCTCGGCATGACTGTTTTCCGAGCCTATGCCCGCCCTGGGTATACCAGGAATTTTCAAACGGCGAAGCTTCTACACGGCTTCGAGCAAGACTGGTTCGCTCAGCAATTGGCTCAGTACCCTACTTCCCAGCAAATTCTTCAGGAACTGGCTCAGCGGGAGGCTCAGCGACCAGTTCAGGAACCTACTACCCAGCAGCTGGTTCAGGAACCAGTTCAGGAACTCACTACCCAGCAACTGGTTCAGAAACTAGCCCGGTCGATGGACGACGGAAAACAACAACAACGTGGTCTAACCCCTTGGATGATCGTTACTGGCAGGGAAGCTGATTACAGGGCCTTTGAGCCCCTGGACTCAGAAGCGCAAAGCCGAGCGCCCAACTCAGAAGTGCAATGCCTCTTGGTAATGAGAAAGGACATCTACAAACTCACCAAATCTCGTGCCATATCATACAAATGCGCAGCTAAGCTCGCAACTGCTATGGAAAAGGCCCTAGGCGTTTTATTCCCAAATGGACCGAGTGAAGGGACCCTGGGCTTCCGGTGGATGATCGACGTGGCTGTGAAGGGAGAGACGGAACCGGTATGGATCGATCTGTCTTACCATCAAGCTGCTGCGTGTTGGAAGGTTAAGGCAGCCGATTTGAATGCGGTTCTGTCACTCTGGGTGTATACAGTCTGTGTACAGAAAAACGAGCCACGATCTGACGATGAGCATGGTGAGGCCGAAGACTGCGCCTGGATCTGCAGAGGTCTGAGCGAGCCCAGCCTGAAGGCCCTCGGATGTCGAAATCACGGGCTCAGGTTTCAGGTGATGCAGCACTTGGAAGTGTGGTCTATCCGAAGCCGCTATCATTTGACGGAGATTATGGAGATATGGAAAGCGGAGGTGGAGGAGCAGCAGAAAGAGGAGGAACAACAGGAGGAGAGCACCCCAAGGCTGGAAGTGAACTGTGCCAGAGCGGTCTGCAAGTTCGCCGATAGCCAGGACTCCATGGTCGGCCTCTACGCATCCGACCTGTTGTTTTCGTTCATGTGGTCTATGGCAAAGTCCGTCCAAGTCCCCGTCGGGGGCGAGGCCAAGAGGGAACAAACAGCCTCCGCAAATGGACCTCCGGAAACGAAACCCTTGGGGAACACAGCAATAACTGGTTTGATCAGTGCATTTCGTGAAGCCAGCCATTGGCCAGAACACGAGACCTGTCTAGGCGTCATATCCCCGTTGAGCGTCCTTGGTAAACTGCCTGCTCAGCCTTGGTACCATACCATATCGGAGGCGATTATGGAAGGATGCAAATTAAAACAACGAGATTTGATTCGTGTTGCGATGAGGCAAGGGATTCAGAAGGCGGAGTCTCTGGTTTTGACCTACAAGGCTGAAACTACTGGCCTACACGAACGTGGTTTGCTTTGGCTGCTTGAGCACCAGAGACGTACTGCCGAGGTCCCTTGGGCATTCAGATCTGACACGATGTTCGATGAGACTCCAATGGGTTATGCATTCCAAAAATGTACCTCGTATTTGGAGGGTCTGCTTAGTGGGAGCGATGCGCTCTCCGAGCACCTGGACAAGCTGTGGGCCAACCAAGGCAGGCTGTTGCAACCCTGCCAGATCACCACCCACAAGAAGCTACCTGCTTGCTTCAATTTTACAGCCCTCCATGAGGAGGCTGTGAGAGGAAACGAGATTGGCGGCGACGCGCCCCCTGAGTTGAAGGCCTTGGTCAACGTCCAGGACGTCTGCGGATGGACTCCGCTCTTCTATGCTGCTTCTGCCAAGAACCGGAAGATGGTCAAGCAACTTCTCGCCCTGGGGGCTGACGCGACCTTAGCGGATATCCATGGGTATACAGCAGTGCACCATGCGTGCCTGTCAGGATGCAAGAAAACGCTGAACATCCTAGCTGAACACGGTGTCAAGCTGGATTCCCAAGCCATCAATGGGGCACTGCCGATACACCTGGCGGCTGGGAGAGGGCATGATGGTGTCATTGCCCAGCTTTACAAGCTAGAGCCGTATCGCGATCGTGCCAAATCCAGGGATCCGATCTTGGACTTTGACAACCGTACGCCAATGCACTGGGCTGCTGCCGGGGGGCACATCCAGGCCGTGGAAGCGCTCAAGGATGATGTGAACACTCAAGACGACTGCGGCTGGTCACCCCTCCATGTAGCTATCCTGTCTGGCCGCGGACACCTCATCAGCACGCTATGCCAACTATCCGCAGATGTGGAGAGCAGAGACTTCAAGGGTCGCACGCCCCTTATCCTTGCATGCGCAAAAGGAAGGTGGAGGATCATGGGAAATCTCATCGAAAGCGGCGCGAGGGTGCATGAGGCTGATTTGGATGATATGACGCCTCTCCATTACCTCGCAAGCAACGTAGACGACGCAGCCCTGATTTCCACTCTCACCAAGGGCTTGGATAACAAAGCGATCCAGAATCTAACCAAGTTGCGGAACCGGGACGGTCGCACGCCCCTGCACTTTGCTGCTATGAGAGGAGGATTAGATATGATCAATAAGCTCCTCGAGTTGGGTGCTACTGCCGACCTTACCGACAGGCAGCGGAAGTCGCCCCTGTTTCACGCCCTTTCCTGTGCAAAAGACGAAAAGGTCGCTTTAAAGATTGCCAAGGTTTTGGCTACACGTGGCATTTGGCTTAGGGTCAGGTCGGTTGACGGCCGGAGTCTCCTCGACGTGGCAAGGAAGAGGAATCTTCATGAGGTGGTGGAATTTCTCGAGGCTGGGAGGGAGAGATTTGGGCGGGAGAGATTGGAGCGGGAGAGATTGGAGCGGGAGACGTGAGTGAACAGGAGCGAGACTCCCCCCGTAGGAGGGATTATTGGCATGCGCAGCAGATGTGGAGATGAGAAGGTCTCGTTTTTTTTTTTCGGTCGTGTTTCGAGTGTTCACTAGTTATGGAGAGTATCGACGGCGGAATGAACACCAATATCATATTTACTACACAGGCGTAAAGGATTCAGGGGCAAAGGACCTTGGGCTCTATTAGAAAACAATGCAACTAGCTAGGAGTATGAACATATACATAACTAACATTCCCATACATAGCGCTTGGAATTGTGATCCCGCCAGTCCGGGATACGGTCTTCTAGCTTGAGGACATGCTTCATGAGCTGCTCCCAAGAATTCATCCAAGCCTCATCGTCACCTTGGTCAGACTCATATAGGATCCTAAAGATAGTTTCTAGGCATCTCTTATACTCATCAGGACCAGCTTGGGCTAGTTGAATAATACGGGCAATAACCTCAACCCAATTATGGAGTAACGTATGTTTCAATGTTGATCGTAGATAGGTAAAGTAGAAATAGGTATGGCCCTCTTCGGGATCCCACTGCGTTTTAGACGAATTCCAATCAGGTATAATATCCTCAAGCTCCCTCCACCAAGGTGAAGGGTCCTGGGGGGTCTCTTCGATGCCCCAGGGCATAACGCTCAGAGGTAGCTCCCTGGGAGGATACAGACAGAAGCCATTACGCGGGGCCTGCGCTATGAGGATTTCACTCAGCTCCCGCAGTCCAGGTGCTGACCATATCATACTGAACTTGCGGTACATAGTCTCTGGTTCTAGGTTATTCCAGAAGGCTGGCTTCATAGTTGCCATCGGAGGTATATGCGAGTAATAGTCAGAGCTCATGACGTTGCCTTGGGGCCATGGTCCTATAGCCACTCCAGAATCATCGCTCATCAAGCGAACTTGGTCAGGTAGGGCTACTAACTGAATCAATAGATGGGGTTCCAAGACCAGGACCAGAGTTGCGATCTTTTTAGCGAGCAGATTCGTCTCGCCGCCTAAAATGCCGCCTTGGACGCCGACTCTGACTCTTGCGCTGTGGTATGTTCTGAGAGTGGTACTTGGGTGGAGCGTATCAATCGCGTCCTTGACATTGGGCAGTCCAGCAGCCACATCGGTCAAGTCAAAGCTGGGACCGATGAGCTGACTATCCACGTGTTTCCGGGTATGATCAAGAAATGCGATCTTCCAAGTAGCAACCTCATGATGGTGTTCAACAGCGGAGCATAGGCGCTCTTCATCCTCCGGTATGAGTTCTATGGCGACATTGAAGGAAATTTTAGGAGTGGTACGGGACGACGACATGGTTGTTGGTGTAAAGAGGGCGAGGTGTCAGATTGTTAAAATATTCGAGATGCTTTTTCCGATATTCAAAAGAGGCTTTTGAGTGATGATTGGGATGCGTTGAGAGGATCGCTGAACCCATATATATACATGTTTCCTTCTGTAACCCACCTACGCTGTGTTAGTTGTTATGGTCGCACCTTACGGACCAAGCACTTACCACACCAAGACAAGGGGTCAAAATTAAGTTCATCAAAAGACATTCAAAGGGTTCCTTTCAAGACTTCACTTTAACGAACAAAGGGTATATGGAACAAGGTTAATTAATATAAGGAGACTCGGCGGCACGAGGGGGAACAGAATAATCCTACAAAGTAATACTGAGTGGCGTATCTGAGTAAACATAGCAACTTTAGCACAAAGGCAAGCCCGCCAAGCAAATTAGGAACAACTAATATCGGCTTATCTAGGATAAAGGAATAGGTATTATATTAGGTCTAAAAGAACCCTGGTGCCGCACAAAGGGAGGTAGCTTAGGTAGAATAAGCAACGATTTCCAAGATGTAAAAGAGAGACCTTACGGGATGCCACGCCTGAAGGGAATCACAACGGGCCATGCGGGCATGATTCTGACACGTCTGATTTAGAGGGGTGCCTGGAAACGCACCAGTGGTCATTTAGGGGAAGATTTCGTGCCTGGGCCCAAAAGGCCCATTGGTCATCCCGCTTGAGGAACCCAGGGAAGGGCTTTTCCTGACACGTATGAAGAATCTGTACGAGCTCCAAGGCCGCGAGATGAAGTCCAAATTCGACGGGATCACGCACAAGCCGGAACTGCCTGATTGTTTTGACTTCACGACCCTTCGTGAAGAGGCTACAAGAGGAAAGCTAAGCAGTAATAGCGACCTCGATAGGCAGCGCATCTTTGTCAATGCCCAAGACGCCTGCGGCTTCACCCCTTATTTATGCCGCTGCTACCAAGACCCAGGAGATAGTCAAGTCCCTTCTCAAAATGGGTGCTGACCCAATATTGACGGATTATCATAAGTATACAGCAGCATGCCATGCTTATCTATTAGGGTACTTAGAGAGCTTAAAGAGACTATAACAAGACGGCCATATATACCCAGGCCATGAATGGATTAACGCCAATGTAACTGACGATTGGGAAAGGAAATCACGATATTATCAAATTCCTTCTCGATGAAAGAGCCGATGAGCTTTTAAGACTCGAGGACTTTAACGGCCGCACTGCAGCGCACTGGGCTGCAGCTGGGGGACACATCCAAGTAGTGGAATTGCTCAGGGCCGATGTAAACATCCCAGACAAGCATAGTTCAACGCCCTTGCACCTGGCGGCCATGGATGGGAACCTGGCCATGGTCGAAAAACTACTCGAGGTAGGGGCACGTGTCGATGTCAGTAGCCACCAGGGGGAGACGCCTCTGACCTATGGCCTCCGACAGACAAAGACAGAGGAGGACGCCTCCCGGATGACCAAGGTTCTGGCCAGATACCCCGGACCTGAACTGATCAGGGGCATTGAGACAGCCAGGAGAAGGGGTTTTGAAAGCGTCGCGAGTTATCTCGAAGCTCAGGTGGGGGGGCGGACGACGTGGTGGAGGTGGAGCGGGGACTTCTGAACAGGTCAGGTTGATCAGACCGGCCCGGGCCGCAGAGGTAAGGAAATCGAGGTCGTGTTTATGGGTTGAGTCTCGGACGTTCGTTTTTTATGTAGGGTACATGCGGTGGAATAGACATTGGGACTAGATATTTACTACAGAGGTGCGTGGCGTTCATCGAGGGTCAAGGATAGTTTCTCTGACTAGGAAAGAAGGGTTTAGACGCCCGAATGGCCAAATACTCTTCTCCTTCTATGCAATTGCGTTCCCCAAGCTTCGGCAGCAGCCCGTTTTTAGATAGGCCCGCGTTTGTCTCCCCTCGCTCGTACCTAGCAAGCTGGTCCCGCCAATCCTGAATTCGATGTCCTAACTTGAGAATGTGTTCCATTAGCTGCTCCCAAACTACGCTACCTTGATTAGCGCTATCTTGGATCCTAAAGATAGTTTCGAGGCACGCCTTGTAGTCATCAGGGCCAGCCATAGCCAGCTCAACGATGCGGGAAATAACCTCAGCCCAATTGCGGAATAGCGTATATTCAAATGTCGTTTGTAGATATTTGAAACAGAAATGAGTGGGCCACATCTCCGGATCGCTGTAAAGTGCCAAGTCTTGGGATTTAGGGCGTTTAGGGATCATCCCTAAGGCCTGGCGGCGTTCATTTTTAACATTCTCAAAACAATTCCCGGTTTCAACGCCATCGGGGTTGTCTTCGGGATCCCACCAACTTTCAGAGTCCTGCATGACCAAGTAGAAGCCACAAGTTATGCCGCCACATGTGCATAGGAGCTTCTGAAGTTCCCGCAGCGAAGGGGCTGACCAAATCCTACTAATCATGCGGCGCATGCGCTCTTGGTCTTGGGCTCTATTGTTCCCGGCTGCTGGCTCCATGGCTGGCACCGGAGGCACATGCGATTCGTAGTCGGAGCTCTTGGTATCGTCTTGGGGCTGCCGATGTAGGATCGCATTCGACGCCTTGAGTAGGGGTCTGGCAGGTGGTTGGAGTTCGTGATGCGGGTCGAAATCCAGAGATCCATCTATGTATGGCAGCTTCACCATCAGACATCCATCTCGGGCTGAGGCTACAATCTTCAGGATCAGAGATTCCTCGAGGGCCACGACAAGAGTGGCCATCTTCTTGGCGAGTAGTTCCATCGCGCCGCTTGTAATACCGCCTTGAAAGCGCGCTTCCAAGGTTACGGGGCAAAAGGTACTAGCAGTCATATCCCCTTTCGTGTTGGGAAGCGCTTGGAACAAAGCCTTCGACTTGGCCAGTTTAGCTGCCATATCGTCCAAGTCAAACCGCGTGATGTCGAGCTTATAGCGCGAGAAGTCCCCCGAGTCAGTCTTCATTTTGTCCTTGAAGTCACAAATATTGATCTGGTTATCGTATAAATAATAGAAACTGCCTGGGCCGTTCTGAAAGAGATCCATGGCAGCATAGAAGGAAGGCCTGAGAGGGCTAGGAGATGATGACATGGCTGCTGGCGTAAGAGAGGCGAGGTGATGAGTATTGAATAGGTGTCAGATCGTTGAAATATTCGAGATGCGTTTGGTGATATTTAAAAGAGGTTTTCAGTGCTGAAGTTGAGGTATTGAGCGGATCACCTAACCTATATATACATGTTCCCTTCTGCTACACTGTGCTACTTGTTATGGCCGCACATTACGGGTTCTCCGGCAAAGGGTACAAACGGTCAAAGCACCTACCACACCTAGTCAAGGAGTTAGCATCAAGTTCATTCAAGTTCGTCAAAGGCCTTTCAGCTCCTTATCCGCTGGGTTCCTTTCATACCTTGAATTTGATCAGCAGAGGGTGTGAGGAATAAGATTAATGTAAGGGGACATGGCGGCACGAGTGGGGGGAGACATAATAAGCCTCGCGGATGAAACTGGAGTAAGTAGACAAAGAGAAATTAAAAATAGCATATCTTAGATAAAGACGATCTTATATATCGGTCATCACGGCTTTAACTACGACAAAGGACATGTTGAACCCGTGATTGAGTGAATTGATTGATTTAGGGCCTGATGCAGAGCTGCACTCTAGATAACCGGGATTTTAGCTCGAGATATTATAATATATAAAATTAGTAGG
>NKCI01000218.1:0-63373 GCA_003946985.1 Fusarium duplospermum | reverse complement strand
GTAAGACAGGGAAGTGGGAAAAGGGGGGGGGGGGGGGGGGGGGTTCGGAAGAATATGACAGAAACGGGTCTTTCCAGCGAGGCGGTAGTTGGGCAATTTAAATTACCAACGTGGTTCATGCGGCCCAAGTTTCATCCCCCTTTCCTTGATTGGGCTTTCCTGTCTGTGGTCCCCTCCGTTCCATGAGAATGGGGCTGGGAGGAGACAAGAGACCGTTGTGGTTACCCGTGCCTTGGTTGGGAACTTTCTCTAGTGATGAAACGTGGAGTGCCGGGACCAGCAGCATGGTTTCCTTTTTGGAACCTGGCTTTGGAAACATCAACGGTTGCAGGAAATTTCTCTCGTCTGACTGATGTGATGAGCTGAACTACGGAGTGGCGTTGGAGCCAGTCGAAGGAATCGCCTTGCATCAACGAGTCAGACGATTTGTCGACTCATGAGTGAGCGGTACTCTACCGAGGCCTTCCGTCACCCAGGGACAAGGGACGCGTAGTTACTACACTGGTCCCGGGACTTGCAGACATCCTGCCAGGCCCATGAATGATTCCAGTGGGTGGTTTGGCGGGTGCCTGGTGCAACGGCAGATCCACTTGGCTCTGTGATGGGCATATCAGACCATGATATTGTTAGGGATCGGATAGACATGAGCCAATTTTCGCAATGCCGAACCCCGGTGCGTGGAGATGGACTTGGTCTAATTGGGCTTAGGGGATCGACGAGAGATGCGACCCTGGCGCGGTTCTTAGTCTGCCGATCCCGGGATGGGACCACGTAACTAAACTACTACCATAGATTTCGCTCGTCTAACTCCCCCTCCCCTGAGATTTCGTAGACGGCGATCAACGGAAAACCCTGGAAGATACGGACCGGATGGTGGGACCTTGGCATGTCTGGTCCCCTGGCTTTACTGTAACGCTGGACAAGGAGGCTGGATGAAGTTGGTTCATGGGCGGAAGCTACGCAACTCGTATGATGGCGGCTTCAAGTGCATCCACCGCTTGATTCCAAGATGGAAAGCCCTCACCCATAGAGTAAAAGCGGTGGATACCATGCAATGCGGAATCTCTTAAAGTTCCGCTTCCCTCGCAGCTCATTGTAGTCATCAGAGTCCTCTGTACGCAGTTACCTTCCCTATTCATCGATAACTATGGGTGCTTCTTCCGACGCTAGAGTTCACCAAGGCAAGCTTGCCATTGTCACTGGGTCCGCCCGTGGTAGGTTCTTCCCTGTCGTCTCTTTACGGTGATATAACGCAGATAATCTGATCATCTTTGCTTTGTTCTTCTTTTGTAGGCATCGGATCCTACATTGCACGCGCTCTCGCTGCCAGAGGTGCCAACATTCTTGTCAACTACGCCACTGAATCCTCTGACGGGCCTGCTGCTACCCTGTGCAAGGAGCTTCAGGAGAAGCACGATGTCAAGGCTGTGCCATGTAGAGCAGACATTAGCAAGGCTGAGAACTGTGACAGCCTTATTGCCGTCTGCAAAGAGCACTTTGGTGGCGAAGACCTGAAGATCGACATCATCGTGCACAATGCGGCCGTGCTCTACCTCGGCCCAGTCGAGAGTGTAAAGCAAGATGAATTCGACCACATTTACCGCGTCAACGTCTTGGGCCCTGCGCTGCTTACGGGCGTGTGCAAGCCCTACCTACCGACAGACCGGTCCGGCCGCATTGTTATGATGTCCAGCATCAACCCCAAAATCGGCACCCCCCACACTACCCTCTACGCAGGTACCAAGGCTTCCATGGAGGCCATGGCAAGGGTCTGGGCCCGTGAGCTTGCAGAGAACTGCACCGTCAACACCATCAACCCGGGACCTGTCATGACTGACATGTACATGACGGCCCCTGACGAGATCAAGCAGGCTCTGGCCCTGTGGAACCCTCTGACACCTCTTGTTCCTGTCAGGGAGACAGATGGACCAGAGGTGCAGGAGCTGGGTAGGAAGTTTGGCGGTAGAGCCGCATATCCAGAAGAGATTGCCAACCTGGTGGCCATGATCTGCTCACCAGAGTCTAGCTGGATGACTGGTAGTTTGGTGAGCGCCAACGGCGGCCTCACATTCAGCACTTAGGCGAGAGGAGGATAGTTTCCCCGTGCATATAGATGATAAGGATTTGTCGATCGCGGAAGAATTGGTAGAAGCGTTCTCGCTAATCATTAACTGAATCTCAATCACGTCTTGCCCTCGGTCCTCGGTGATTCGCAACTGAACTACGAATTCATGCCCTGAATTGGCTGATCGATCAGCTGACCTCAGGATTGAGCTGGGTCTAGCTGCCATCTCTTTGCTTTTTTGTCTTTCGCCTAACATCCCCAGCCGTTACACTATCCAAAACTACACTAGGGGGGGCCGCCGGATGCTACAGAACTTGCCGGTTCAACCCTTGCATCGGGCCGCATTAGAGCGGACTAGATCCATCCTGCCAATCACCACTTGGAGTGATCTTGGTGAATCGCGATTGGATATCAAACGAAGCGGGGACAGAGACGGGTTTCGTAGAGCTCCCGGTTGCGACCCCCATCTCTCAAACGAGGGATGATCGTCCCGAGCGAAATTTGCTCGGTAGAGCTCGTTTGGGGTAAGCGGCCGCTGCATGACCTTGTTGGAATGTCACCAACATGGGTTCCATTGTTCCCCGGGTGGCACCCTGACGCCGGCCATGGTTCCCCGGTCGCGCCGGTAGTTGGAGACTGTGGAAACGATTATGCAAGGTCTAACACTAAGGAACACTGACGGTGAAGAAGCGCCCGATAGCGGAATTTAATGAGGGAAGGAAAAAAAAAGCAAAGAGTGTTTGAACTTGCAGACGAACAAGGATATATGCATGGATTGTATGTACAGAGTTCTACAGCTGTCACTGCACTAGCAAGCCCTTGAGATGGGCTACTGCACGCGAGTCATGCTACATACAACATTACTTTGCCATGAAGCCACCGTCCACCGGGAGAGTAATACCCGTCACATACGAAGAAGCTGGTGAGCACAGCCAGAGAGATCCCTGTGCCACCTCGTGGGGCATGCCGAACCGGCTCAGGTAGCTGACGTTTGGCGCGAACTCGTCGTGTGTCGTCCCCATAATCTCCAGAGCCTTTTCGGACATGGCAGTCTTGTTTTGACGAGGTTAGCTCTTACTCAGAAAACGCCACATTCGTCAGGTTGTCAAACTTACAAAGATGGCACCTGGCGCCACGGCGTTTACTCGAATCTGATGAGGTCCTCCCTCCATGCTTGCGTGCTTTGTCAGACCCACGAGAGCGTGCTTGGCAGCTGTGTAAGCCGGCATGTTGGGCTGTGGCTTGAAGGCGTTGATGCTGGCAATGTTGACAATGGAACCACCGCCTCCCTGAGCGATGAACTGCTTCATCTGATGCTTGACGCACAGCGCCGTGCCGGTGAGGTTGATGCTGATCAACTTATCCCAGTACGTCTCGTCAAAGTCGGTAAGCGGCGTCTTGTCAGGGGTCAACGCGGCGTTATTCACAGCGCAGTCCAGACGACCAAACTTTTCAACTGTGAACTTGACGAGGGCGGCCACATCTTCAGAAGATGATATGTCAGCTTTGGTGAAGTAGACCTCGCCTAGAGCAGACAGCTCCTTGGCCACCTCCTCTCCCTTGTCCTGCTGCACATCGCAGATGACGACCTTGGCGCCGGCCTTGAGAAAGACCTCTGCGGTGGCTTTGCCCATTCCCTGCGCACCACCGGTGATGAGTGCAACCTTGTCCTTGAGGACGGGAAAGATGGCGGCTTCAGGGACGTGCGGAGGAGCCATGGTGATGGATTTGGATGATGGATGCTAAGATGGGGAATGGGTATTGGTTCAGGTGTGGAAAGAGATGTGCAGAAATGACTGGACGAGGGAAAGGACGAAAAAAATCCCAAGTTAAATAGAGCTACCCAAGTTGAAGATCAGGGACCCATATTCGATTGAGTGAACGCTCATACCATGCCCGTTTTGCACCCGTTGGGCATCAGACTACTCCTCGAACCATGCAGGACTTAGCAAAACCCGGCTATGACTATCACCGACAAGGATATACGACTCTAACGGATGAAGGATCTACATGCTAGGGCCCCGCTAGCTAGTCAAGCAATCCGTTGGTTTCGAACACCCCTGACTTGGGACGGCCCCAACGATACATGCAAAGTGGAGCACGATATGATTCGTTCTCAGGGGATGAGTTACATAGTCTGAGTAGGCACATACGATTCATACCGGAAGCTGAAAAGATCCTCGTGGGCTTCGGTTGCATCGCACGGGACTGTCATCTCAGTCAGAGCAAATGGCGCTGGCATGCGGCAAGGTTGCATCGCATGCTGTCTTTTTTCATTATCAGGGCTTCTTCTCTCCTCTTCCCCTCCTCAAGGCATCTTGCACGTCCCCTCTTCCTTGTCTGTCTTTGTTGTTTGCGGACGAGCCTCATTTTCACTTCTTTGAGTTTTTTGATAGGCTTGCTTAGCTAGACGCAAAGATGGCTTCGGAAGCTGACAAGACTCAACTCGAGACGAGCCAGGAGTTTACTGGCTCTGAGAACAATGACAATGGTGCCAGCAAGCCTTCTTCTGACTCTGGTTCTGGAGATGCTGTCAAGGCTGTGACGCACTCTGTCAGCTGGATCACCTACCAGGTATGCATTTCAGATCTTGTTGAGACAGAGCATCTCTGACAGCTTCAAGGTCATCATCACAGCCGCTTTGGGCGGATATCTTTATGGCTTCAGTGCCAACGCCATTGCTGGAACATTGGCTCAGCCTTCTTTCATCGCCAAGTTCTTGTCGACTCCAGATGCCGCTCAAAGAACCGATGGTCTTCTCGGAGGGTGAGTTCTTCGCAAAAACAATAATGAGAAAGTATGCTGACCTCGTCCAGTTTCCTCGCCGGTGCCATGGTTGGTTCTCTGGTCCAAGCCCCCCTCGCGAAGCACTACGGTCGTCGTCTCTGTAACGCCGTAGCTGCCGGCATCGTTATCCTCTCTGGCGCCCTTCAAGCCGCGTCTGTCAATATTGCCATGCTTCTCGTCTTCCGTGTCATCTGCGGTATCGGCGCCGGTATGGTCTTCGCCAACTCGCCTGTGTACATGAGTGAAGTGGCTCCTCCTCACGCTCGTGGATCTCTCGTCGGTATGCAGGGTGTCGGCGTCGTTACTGCTTATATCCTCTGCGCCGTCTTCAACCTTGCCTTCAGCTATGTTCACTCGTCTATTCAGTGGCGTCTCATCTTCATCGTCCTCACCGGCATGGGAGTTGTCCACCTCATTTCTCTCTACTTCCTCCCCGAGTCTCCTCGTTGGCTCATGGAGCAAGGCCGAGATGACGAAGCCCTCGCCATTCTGGTCAAGCTGCACAAGACCAAGACGGACCCCAACGGTGTCCTTGCCCATGCTGAGGCGACTCAGATCAAGGCCCAGGTTGAGACTGAGAAGAATCTGCCTGGTGGTTTCTGGTACATCTTTACCACTCGACACCTGTTGAAGAGAGCTTACTGCTCTATTCTCCTTTGGGTCATGGCTCAGGGTACTGGAATCACTGCCATTGCTAACCTCGTCCCCGTCCTTATGGGTGGTCTTGGATTTGGCGTGACTCTTCAGATGGCTCTTGGAGTTGTCTGGACCGTGTGCGCTGTTATTGGATGCGGTTTCAACGTTGTCCTTCTCGATCGTGTCCCCCGTGTCAGGCTTCTTGGTAGGTTTTCACAACACTGATTATAGATAGACTGCTAACTGAGTGTCACTACAGTCGTCGGTGGCTTTGGCTCTGCTGCCATTCTTAGCGTCATGGCCGCTCTTCAAAAGTTCTACCTCGGTACTGATGATGGCCCCGGTCTGAATGCTGCCGTCGCCATCTACTTCATCTTCGGTGCCTTCTTCACCACCACGATTGAGTGTACCGCTTACGCCTATGGATCCGAGATTTGGCCTACTCGTGAGTTTAACTACCTTCCTCGACGTGGAACCTCGCTGACTTTTCGGTTCTAGATCTCCGCAGCGAGGGTTCAACTCTCGTCTTTGCTTCTTTCTTCGGAAACTCTATCGCCTACAGTGCCCCCGTTACTGTTGGCTTGAAGAACATTGGCTGGAAGTTCTACATGATCTTTGTCGTCGTCACTGTCATCAGCACCATTGCCATTTGGTTCACCTTCCCTGAGGTTAGTCTCGCCTACAAGGCATTGCAGCACACATTACTAACATCAATAAGACTATCGGTCTTCCCCTTGAGGAAATCAACGCCAAGTTTGGTGAACAGGTTGAAGTCGACCTCAAGTCTGCTGTCGCCGCAGAGGTTGGACAGGAGAAGAGGGGTGAAAACATTACAGGCAAGGCCACTGCCTAAACGTTACTACAAACATCTACATGGCTCTCAAAATAAGTTTAAACTACCTAGCATCACCGAGACTATTAATGATCATCCTTCGGTGATGACGATGGATTATTAGATTCTTTTCTCAGGCAGGGGCAAAAAGTAACCATGGGCAGTAACAAGGACTGTCAGACACTGTCATTATATCCAAAGATAATTGGTCCTAGATAGGTCTAATCCTAATAAATCTTGACAATTAATCGTTTCTCCTAATTCGGTGAAGATATGTGGACAAGGTCTATCCTAGATGTATAGGCCTCTGTACGGAGGTCGCTTTCAAAAGTTTTATCCTGGCCTCTCAGCCACACGAATCCATTAGCCAATCAGAAGAGGTTTCCTAAGCCTAGGTACATCGGTACTTACGAGTCTTTTTCTTTGCTTTTAAAGCCCTTATCTTTTAAGGATATAGATCGCTAGACCTTACTATATTTCCCTCTGGGCTCTAGTAACCCTCTTAAAGCTTTAGGGAGGAAGTAACTAAAGAGCTTTATATCAAAGTATCCTATATACCGACAGGGATAAGCGGCCGTGCTGTTGATAGCCCCAGGATAAAACTTTTGAAATCGTCCTCCGTAGTGGAGGAGCTTTTATATCCCTTGCTAGGTCACTAAATTCGAGGCTTAGGCCTATTTACCATATCAAAGAGTAGGCTTTAAGTATAATAAGGAATATATTTCTACTATATTATAGCATTAAACCCCAATGCCAATATAGTAGCCTCTTCTTTCGTCCTCTCACTGCCTGTAGGATAAGACCTCTACTGAGCTGTGTTAGAAAATATTATTTTACCTCCCAGAGGGCATAAAATTTCTGCAACTTATACATTGGAATCTAAAGATATTTCTTTTCCTTTCTACCTCTAAGTTGTGGCTGTTGGAGTGAGTTAGTAGGCTGAAGGGGTTGGGTTTGTGGAGGATACGTACGGTGAGGAAAGACTGTTTTGCAGCTGGAGTGCAGCATCTCGGCGAATTGCCACAGTTTGATGGGCACACACGTCAACCCTGAACGCAATGGTTCCTCCAACTTTCAGGCACAACATCGGGTCCCTGACAGAGGAAATCCTAAATCCATGTTTTAACTGTACCAATCCCTATGAGGTAGCTTCTCAATACTCCATATTCTACTGGCAGTTCCAGAGAACTCCCCTAACCACTCTATCAGAGTATTTGGATGTCTCCCCCCTGCTTCGATCTGATCTATCGGTTATCCCGACTTCAACTATGGTAAAGAGCACATTTCCAACACGTCATAGCATCATATCCCAATGCTAACACAATGCCCCCCCTGCTTCACTGTCGTTCCCTGCGTGGACTCCTAGATATGCGGTGGCTTATTTGAGGCCTCCTGCCGCCTGTCTGATTCTCCGTTGTCTCCTTTTTTGGTTGACGCTCGACCTATCAACAGCATCAGATGATTACTGCTGTCTCGGCAGGTGAGTTGGCACGCACTGAATTGTGGTATGCCATTCGATCTGACAATGTCAAGCCTAACGCCATAGGTAGGTCAGACTCGCTAATATTTTCTCCACGTATAGCACAGCCTCCCCAACAACCATGGTCGCTATTTGGGATCGAAAAGGCCCGAAAGCGTCGGAATACCGAGAAGAGTCGCTTGGCAGAGTACTCGTGGCTTCAGCTTCTCCGCTGAGCTGAAAACCTTGACGTCGGCTGACTCTGCGAGTATTGCACTTCTCCACACCAACCGCCAAAGAGCGGCATTATTGACAGGTTTAGAATGATCACGACACAAGCAGTGTTGCTCGGTACGAGATCATGAATTTGTCTGTCACATGGCGCCAGGGTGGCTGCGTCATATATGACCGACCTATTGATTGAGGCTGGGAGTTATTCCCTCGTCCGAATCATGAAATAGCAAATGGGATGAGCGTAGCAGAGGCATCCCCCCCAATGCCGAAAGCCGGCATTATCAAAGTGTCCTTCCCGTTTCTCGGGACTACAATTCGAGGCGTAGATGCGTTTGGAAACATGCGGCCAGGTCCAATAGCCACCAGAAAGACCCTTGTAGCACCCGCAAGCGAGCTCGTATCGACAAGTTCCCGATGCCGGTTGGTGTCAGCGTCCCAGCTGCCTTCGGAGCCTGGTGGCCGGCTCCCCGGTTTCTTCTCCCACTGACACCACCAAGTTGGGTCAGAAATCAGGCCGTGAATTAAGTGCTATGCTGGCGGTTCATCAAATTTACTGTCATGGCATCGCATTTCCCAAAACTTGCTACGGATAGGCATGGCGAGCCTATAGAAAAAGGCTACTGTAAAGTGTTCAGAATAACTTGAATGGGAGATGAAAAAAAGTGCTTCTGTTACAATCTAATTCCTGTTCTCTTCTGCTCATTGTACTTCAACACCATGGAACCTTCGCGTCGCTTATTTCTTGCCGCCAAGGGGCCCTTTCAGGGCAGCAGCCAACCAGCCCTGTCTCGGATTTCCTGCACCCGCATCCTGGGCGTTGCTCTCGTTCTCCTTCGCGCTCGTTGGCTTGGTTTCAATCTTGTCGGCGTCCTCGTCGGCGTACTTGACGGCGTACTTGCCCTCACTGATGTCGTCCATCTTTTTCTGCTGCTCCTGCCTCTATGATTAATTTCTTTTCTTGCTTGGTGTTACTCAAACGTTTGCTCACCTTGGACAATTCGCGAGGAATAGTCACGACATGTTTCCCGCGTTTTTCCTGCAGTGCCTAGAGTCAGGTCATTGTTGGATAGTGATCTACCCAAAATTAAACGCACAATGTATGGAATCTTCTTTGGCTGGAAGAAGCCCTCTAACGCCTCCAACATTTGATCAATGTGTTCATTTTCGCTGTCGAGGGCGATAATTGGCATTTCGAAGCGGCAAAGGCTTGGTGTCGTGTCGTTATTTTGTAGGACTGATTGCGATCAGCGTAGCTTTAGTCTCAACGCGTGGCCGTTTGATCAAGTGGAAGTCGCGGGATGATGGTGTTGGGAAGACGCTGCCCAAGGGAGAAACCCGTCGCAGCCTGACATGTTCAAGTTGTGGCGAGCTGGATCCCAAGGCAGCAAGGCAGCATTACTCCATCATCGGCTTGCCTTTTTGGGGAACATGCATATTACTGACCCAAGTTGCCTAAGCGACGGTTGATACATGCTCACCTGGAGTTACACAACCTCAACCAGCTACGCCACTTGATGCAACAGCAATGTGCTCTTGGTATAAGGCATTCCGATTTAGATTCCTACGTCTCTTAAAAGCTTGTCATTCCTCCTCCACCTATCTGCATCAACGGCTAATTTACGCGGCTGTCCGTCGTCCCATCAAGCAACATGGAGTGGCGCACTCAAGCCTATCAACCTCTACACCCTAAGAAGATCTCTGAGGGAAAACCCGGGCCCGAGAAAGAGACTTCGAAATGCAGGGTATTATATTTTTTTGAGAACATGGCGGTTCCCCAAACCGGCGAGCCTCAGTCGATGCAAGACCAGGATTTGGTTGAGTGGCTGCGAGACCGAGAGGTGCGTAGAGGATGGCATCGAACTCTCTGCTGCTAACATGATGTACTGTAGGAGCCAGAGTCTAAGGAAACGAAGCATCCGGATACAGTGCCTCAGGAGATAAAGCCTGATGAGACAGAACTTCGGTCACACAAGGACGGATTCAGGCTCTTGTAAGACCCTGCACATGAGAGGATATGTTAAATCGTTGAGAAATATCACTAACATGTCATCGATCAATAGGTTGTGCGGTAGGTCAGAATCTACCGACAGTCGCGCGAACTTCTTCAACATACCATTCAACTCAAAGGACGCTTCTTCACGAGATCCCCAAACACAAGACTCTCCGGCACAAGGCGCTCGCAAAAAATACGACCTCCAGGACGTCCTGAAGCGTTTCCCCGTACATGTACACATGGGCCAGGTAATACAACGACATACCCCTTACTTTTCAGTTGTAGACATACCCGCGCCGACCAAAGGCAAGATACCCTTCCTGACTCGTTCATACCTAAACCTAATAGTCGCATTCCTCCCAGAAGCTACAAGAAAGATCATCTACACAGCCATTTTTGACACTGGCTTGGAGGGATTCAAGACGAATCTTGCCTTCACCTCAACATACTTCCCCTCCAACAAGACCTCATTCGGCATCATCCTTGGCTGTACCGAACAAGACATCAAAAACGCCACCACCTTGCTCAATAAGTGCGGGAGCTCACGGAATCACCAGCTACTGCTCCCGGCTGTCTTCCTTCGTCTGCAGCGACAGCGCTTGGCGGGTATTCGCAAGAGTCATACGAAATACTCGATTGAACTACAGGACAACATTGAAGAGATTTTGGCTTATAGGAGCGGCCAACAACCATATGAATTCGGAGTTCGGCCATCGAAGATCTCCGATTGCGCCAGTAATCTGTCCAAGCTCTGTACCAACGGCCATGTCATGGTAGCGGATCTGAAAATTGCATCACGTCAGTTAAACAGACTCAAGCGCCACGCTGAGGAGCTTGAAAAAAAAAACACAGGCGACAAAAACATGGAAATGTCTTCGAAGAACACTCGCTGCTTTCTTGATCTATTCGATGAGATAGCTGAGGACATTGAGTATGTTTCTGGGGTTATCTCCATAAATGTCAAGGCCACTACTACGACGGCCAATGAGGTGACATACCCCCCTCTCCCACCCCTCGTCCGCAAGAATAGGGATTGGTACATACTGTGGTGAAGTCTATGGGAGGCTGATACTTAGTTCTTTTTTCTCTTATAGATGACTAGAAGCTCCACGTCACAAGACGCACGATGGAGCATGGGGCTCGCCTTTGTCGCTATGGCGTACCTGCCTATCACGGCCTTGGCAGTGGGTAGTTCCGAAAGAATAAAGCCTCGTCTCCTCCCAGCTGACGCAATCCATGTCTAGACAATCTTTGCTTTGCCCGTATTCGACTTCAAGGCAAGCTGGAGGAACATGGATAACCAGCCCGCAAACTGGAGCGAATCCGCTGGCAGCGACGGCCCTGACTCTGGCAGTCCCTCGCCATCGTCACCACCTATCATATCCATTTATTTCACTTACTGGATCGTCGCATCCCTTCTACTAACTTGGTTGACTATTGAGGTTTGGTGGGTCCTCTGCTCTGACTCTGAGGAATGGAGGTGGGACCGATTCTGGTCACTGAGTCAACTCGCGCGGATTGCTGACAAAATGTGGTCATGGATTTCTGAACGGTCTGGTGAAACACGGTCATGGTTTGTTCTTTGGAAGGTTAGATTCCGCAGCTGGTGGCAATTCTATGTTAAGAAACAGCCAGATCACGCATCTATTGCTTGATAAGACGTATAATCGCGGCGAGTATCGTTTCTTCCCGTCGGGGCAGTTAATTCAAGAATGTCAGAAAATAAGAAACCGTCAGATTGTTGTTAGAAGTCAGTCAATATTGCCTCGCTCTTAGCTTTCCTGTTTATAGTCAAGATGTTAGAATCCTCACCCAACCCTACTTTAATAGTGATCCTCTGTCCTCGAAACTAGCTGACAGGAATAATAACTACTCGGCAGGGCTCAGTCGCCTTTATCTAGCTATAAGGTCATCGATCTTGCCTGTCGGTTATCCCGGCTTCAACTATGACAAAGAACACATTTCCAACACATCATAGCATTATCTCCCAATGCTAACATAGTGTTCGCCATTTTCAATTTCACTACACTAATGTTCCTCACTTCTTGACATAAGCGGAAAGAGTCTCAGCAGATCGCCTCAAAAGCTCGGTGTAATAGCTCTCCGAGAGCAACCCAGATCCATGATCAATGATAAACTTGAGATGGTCCGCCGTAACATCCAAGTTGTTCGTCTCCAACTGGTCTGCCCCAAATTTTCCAACCGGCGTACGATCAATTGACGGCATGAATTCGACCGACAGAGCGCCATCGTAACCTGCCTCGACAAGAGCCTCCATGATCCTAGGCCAATCGAGTGATCCATCGCCAGGGGCAAGGCGATTGTTGTCTCCCACGTGGAAATCCACAATCCGACCCCGGCACGCCCGGATGGCTGCGATAAGATCCTTCTCCTCGAGTGCTAGGTGGAAGGGGTCAAAGGCGATTCCCACATCGTAGCCAACCTCGTCAGCGAGGGCGAGAGCCTGGTTTGTCCTGTTGAGGAAATATGTCTCAAATCTGTTGAGAGGTTCGAGACCAACTCGGATGCCTTTTTCCTTTGCGAATGCGGCGACTTCGCGGAGGCCTTCGACAGCCCATCTCCATTCATTCTCTGGAGTTGAGGTGGGGATGATTGTGCCGACGTTGCCAGGGACGATGCAGATGATTTGTCCCCCAAGCTCCGCTGACAACGTCACCACATCTTTCATGTAGTTGATCGTGTCCCGTCGTTGCTGAGCGTCGGCGGCGATCAAGTTCCGCTTTCCCTGCTGGATGGTGACCGTGCCCCAACATTTGATGTTGTACTTTTTGAGGAGCTGGCGTGTTTCTTCAACAGGGAATTGATCTGGTTCGCCAGCTAGTTCGATACTAGTGTACCCAAGGCGATTGAGTCGCTCGAGAGTCTTCTCCAGAGGCTCTGGGCGCATCCAAGTGTGTGAAGCCAAATGCATGATGATCAACGAGGTTGGAAGTGAAATGTGTGATTTACGAAAGAACAATGCAGAATGAACCCATTATATACATCGGATTTATCGCACAACTGCACTTACTCATCAGCTGTGCCGTGTCTCGGAATATGGTATTCCGTTGGAGGGATGCACGTGTGCGACGGATCGTCATCATCCGCCTTATTAATCCACACATTTCTAAGACGGAGCATCACATTCCGCTTCAAACACCAATGCTCCTTGGTACGAAGAATCGTATATATGCTTCGTACCTACTCCGAATATGATGAGAATGAGTCCCAAGAGTACATAGCCATCTACAACTCACTTCAAACTCACAACATGGCCACCCACTGGACTGAAGAGTCAATCTTTGACTCATACAACATCTTTGAAGAGACGTGAGATACACCCTCAACCGTTTCTTTTATCGAAACTAACAACTTGAAGCTTCAAGGTGGTCTCCTCACACGAGATCAAAGCTGCCGTTTTGATCCCAAAGAACCTCAAACCTGGCTCCCACCCTATCATCTATCACCTCCATGGCGGATTTCTCGTCACCGGGTATGGCTTGTTTCCTACCTTCTTCCCAAAGTGGGTTGACAAGCTGGCTCTTAGGCACTCGGCTATTATTATTTCTCCCGATCACCGTCTCTTGCCATCTGAGAATGGCGTGGCTGATGTGCTTGATGATCTTGAAGACTGCTGGCAGTGGACAAAGCTGAAGCTACCAGGCATCCTGGAGTCTAAGGCTCCCGGTCACTCTCTTGACTTTTCGCAGACATTGCTTGCTGATGGCTCAGCAGGGTAAGACCTAGACGAACGCATGTAATCATAAGCTAATCTCCATTGTAGTGGCTACTGTGCAACAGAGCTCGCTCTCTCGCACCCCGACGATTTTCGAACCCTCGCAGTCGTTTACCCCCTTTTGGACCCCAGAGACAAGGTGTACGTCGAGGGTCCAGGTCCTGACGAGCCCACCATCCTAAGGGCAGACCTGAAGGATATGCCATCCAAGGAGGAGACCTTGGTTTGGGTCAAGGAGACACGCAAAGAGCCCCATTCCAAGGATGGCCTGGACAGGATTCGTTATGCAATTGCGGCTTGTCATTCTGGCATCTTTGCGTCGGAGATTTTCGACAACAAGAACCTAAACAGGAGGGTATTGTTTCCACTGGATAGAATTGAGACCGGCGAGAGGCTACCATCAAGAATGTGAGCAGATAGTCTTTGTTGTTGAGGAACTTGAGCTAACACGTAATAGGTGGCTAATGCATGGGGATGACGATGCAACTGTGCCCATCAGGGGAACTTACAAGTTTGTCAACCTTGTCCGCGAGAAGCTTCCGCAGACTACTCTGAGATCTGACGTCTGCCCTGGGCAAGACCATGCATTTGACTTTGACGAAAGTACTTGGGAGTCATTCGCGCCGGAGGCGCTCGACTTTGTCACCAAGGGCTGGCTCCTCGAGGTTTGAGTTTCTCGTGGGCCACAACAGGAATGATGGATAAGTAGCAGCCGAGGACTCGTGTGATTGTAAGAGATGCCGAGGGAGTATGGGCTTGCAATTGATCGAAGTCCCTCAATCTATGTGCCTCATCAGCCACGTTTCATCCCATAACACCCTAACAACGCATTGGCGAACAAAGATTCATCAATATCTTGGCAGATAGTTTTATGCATAAGTAATATGAAGTTATCAACATGTTACGAAGTTCCGTCAAGAGTCACGGGGGAGGGTAAGCATCTTACCTGATTCTTTTACGCAAAGGCATATGGTCAATCAGGAACTGCTCTCGATCTCGATGGCCTTGCGTAGCAGCTTCGTTCGGCCGCTTCGTCCCGCTCGCTAGCCCCAGAGGCCCAGAATCAGCCCCCGGAATAGCCAAAGGCATCACGACGTTGGCATGACCATGAAGAACGGCTTTGGTGGTGGGAGAGAGTAGATTGGGGTCCGCACCCGCTGTCAAAAGAAACCAGATCATGTCCGCTCGACCGAGACGTGCGGCTTCCAGCAAAGTAGACCCATCTGCTGTTCCAGTTCCATTAGGATTAGCTTCGTTGTCAAGCAGTAGTTGGCACATTTCGAAATTCTCCTCAGTCACTGCTTCTCTGAGCTGATTTATATCAGAGTTCAACCAGGTATTAGAATCGTAGTTCCTGTTATGCAAGGATCTGGTCTTCCGGGCATCGTTTCGGACCGCGTAAATCAACGCTGTCTTTCCTTCCACGGTACTTGCCTCAATATCGCAACCCTTCTGAAGAAGAATCTTGACGAGGCTGATGTGTCCATTCTTGGCTGCTTCAATAAGTGGCGTGAGTTGCCCAGAGTCCCTCGCGTCAATATCAACGCCCCAGTCGAGTAAAACTCGCGTGGCGTCGATGTGGCATTCTGCAGCCGCATGATACAGGGGCGTCTTGTCATGATTATCTCTTGTTTCCGGATTCGCGTTCTTCTGGAGCAAATACTTCACTGTGGTAGCCTGGCCAATTGCGGCCACTAAACCTAGCGGCGTCCTCCTATTAAGGTCTTTCTCTTCGATGTCGGCGCCTCCTTCGAGGAGGAGCTCCAAGACAGCGTGATGGCCGTTCAAAGCGGCCGACGCCAGAGGGGTCTTGCCGAAACGGCTTTTCTTGTCGATATTGATACTCTCCTCGAGAAGGCATCGGACAACCTCCTTGTGCCCCGAGCGTGCGGCATAGGCAAGTGGTGTTAGGGCTGCTTCGTCACCTGCGTCGACATGCGCACCAGCTTTCAGTAGGCTCATCACTATGTCTACATGACCTTTCTGGGCTGCATAGGACAGCGGGGTTCGGTCGTAATCGTCTTTGGCGTCCAACTGGTGGCTCCTGAGGAGGGCAGTTACTAAGGTTTCCACTCCGCAAGATGCGGCGAGATGGAGGCTCGTGAACCGCCATTCTGGGTATCTCTTATACCAATAGATTGCATAGACATGGGGTGAGTCGCTATAGAAGCAGGCTTGGATAAAAGATCTCCACTTCTTCTCATTGCCAAGTAGACGATTCAGGAGTGAGCTGGTCCCAAGGTCAATGATGTCAGAGACATAGGGACCGGAAGACTTGAGATAGTCGACCCAGTGACAGCTCCCATAACCGTAGAGTCTGTTCGACATCTCCCTTTCGAGGTAGTGCTTGTCGCTTTTGCAGGGTCCTGCTCCAAAAATGTCGAATGAAACGTAGGTGAGTAATTTCAACGTGATGTCGCGGTGCGCCATGGCCTTGGCTCTCTTGGATGCTTCAGCAACTGAAAGCCCCCTAATACTCAGCTCCTCTAGCCAGCTAAAGTTGAAATCTAGATACTCTCGTGTCGTGTGATGAAGTAGATGAATAACGTCGTCGTTTCCGATAGTCACCAGGCCTTTACATGCCTCGACTATGGACTTGACAGTGCTGAGGTCGTCATTGTCAAGGCTCGAGGCATTGATCTTGATGGCCAGAGCCTCTTGAAGTTCCGAGACAGTTATTGTCTCACCGCACAGACAAGCCATACCAGAGTCGCTTTGGCAAGTGAGCAATACTCCTTTGGCTGGTTGTCTATCCGCTGAGTCGTTTTGAGGTAGATCTCTCGATAAGCGGCTGGGCCTTTGGGTAGCGTTTCGATACTTTCTCGCATTCGATTTGGAGATGTCATTTCCAAGACAGAATCCATGTGGAATCGTGCCAGAAGAAATCTGCAAATGCTTAATAAAGGCCGTAAGGAAGGGACCTTTCAACTTACATTCCATCAGAAACCTTCCTGAACTTCTCTTTTACCGTCTCCCTGAGAGCTGCTTTCGCCTCGGCTGCATACTCTCCAAGTTCACCCTTGATGATGTCGTGCTGAGCTATGCGCGCCTCTAGATACCAACTCACATCCTCGTGTGACGCACGAATCTCAAGGGACAAGTATTGATCAAACATGGACTCGAGCCTCTTATCTGGACGAAAAGTCACAAGCACGTTGGCTTTGACCTCTTGTTGCATTATGAATATCGCAAGCAAGAGATTCGATACCTCTTCGCTCTCATCAAGCGCGTCAATCACGACATAGACGCGCGAGAAGAGCAATGCCGTGTCAATCAGGGCATCGGTGAACCCTCGGACCGAGACTGAACTCAACTGACTGCCTTGGTTTTCCGAATAGCGGCGTCGCACGCATTCTGGCATGCTCAGGCTTGCTTCGATCAACTGCCTGAGTAGGCTTGCGAAGATGTGAACCGACTTCTACTGCTCTCATTTTCCAACATGACAGTACACGTAAATAACCACAGTCTTCTCGAGTGCCGAGAATCCCAGGTGGTCAATGACAAGAGAAGCCATCACGGTCTTCTCAGCCAATCCAGGGCCTTTTGCTGATCATGATCCTGCCTCAGTTTGTTGACATTCTCTCCTACCTCCCCAACTTTACCCTCTCCTACTAGATAAATATTTCGAACGTACAATAAATGGCTGTGGACTCCTTTACGTACCACTCTTCACTGCAATCATAAGATCCTGGAGCCTCATAGCCGCCCTCACTTCTTTGCCGGTGACTTTGGTGAGAACGGCCTTGCCATAGGCTGCTGCCGCCGCCGCCGCATACCGGCGCCAGTCATCATTCTTGTGTGTATCTGCGTAATTGCAAATTCCTCTGATGACCAGACAAGGGATCTGGTCCACGATGCCAGCTGCCTCCATCTCAAAGCATATCGCGTCTTCGTTGCCCCTGCGTAGACGGCGACGATCCTCCGAGTTCCTCACAACCCCACCTCCAGACATGATGAGACCCATATGAACCAGCGACCGATCAATCTCATGTCGTGGCCTGCGCAGAACAACACCCTCTTCACCTGCAGCCTGACACTCGGTGCAATCCCCGCTTGAATTAACGTGACGGAAGTCATCCTTGAAGAGAACGTCATCGTTGCTTGGCCGTTTGTAGCGTCCATATTTCTCACAAATGGCTTTCAGAATGTCGCAATGAGGCCTCCGTCCCGTCTCTTCCTCGTCTTCCTCCAAGCGGTGACATGCACTTATCAGGACCGAGGGAGGTTTGTTCAAACAACCTTTGAGGACAAATGAGCCATCTTGTTCGTATTTCCCAAAGTCGTACTGGATAACGCCAGGGTGGCTGCCGCCAGGAATTCCGACAGCGACATCGCCCAGTCGGATATCCTGGGCTTGACTTGGTATGCCGCCCCCAGTACCGATCATCAACGCAAATCGAATGTTTGGGAACTGTTGAACAACAGTAGCAGCGCATGTTGCGGCATTGATAGGCCCCATCTGTGCTCCTCTGACAATAACGACATTGTGGCCCCCGATGCGGCCAAAAGAGTAAACCAACACCTCTGAACCGGCGATCGCTTCGTGGCTTATCAATCTCTCATCTAATGTGAACTTGACAGCGACGACTTCAATGGTGAGGGCGCAGAATAAGGCCACCGTTATGTCTTGGGGTGCCACTGCCCTCGAGGCTTCCACCGGAGGTAATTGACTCATGATATTCCTTACATTCTCAGAACGAATGGATGTGAGGGAACCCATAGTCTCTGCATTCTGGCACCTGGCCACGTAGAAAACAAATTCACTATTTTTCTTAGCGAATGAATAATCGAGACGGACAGTGATGTCCTTCGGTAGATATGGAAAGAAGAAGAAAAAGTCCGTCGAGAGTGGGGAAAATGAGGCCTCTTCTATGAGTGCGGCTCTCGCCTGCAGGGGATTGGTAGAGATGTTGCACATTGGCACCGAAGAAAAGAATTTCCGGAACTCCCCGATAACCCCGATATGAATAACTTTTTTAATAAACCAATACCGGGCACTGAGCGCGCTCCCTCAGCATTCTTTTTCCATAAGTCTAAGGCCTTAGTTCTATCATTTGGTAATGTCATTGACTACTGGTATCTCTACATATGCTTTACGCACCAAAGTTATAAATAAATTTAGTACGTTTTTAAGCTAGAGAGTCCCTTCGACTAGTTATCTATTTCTAAATTAAAGAGTAAAGTGTATATGCGGGCTGCCTTGACAACTCTATTGCATACCTGGTTAACCACACTGACCGAGGAACCCTAGTCAGTACTTCGGATAGTGCCATTGCATCATCCGCTTATGTCCATCACGGTGATCATCATTTCCGCCGGTGGGTGGAGCATTTTGATCCTTACAAGGTTCGTCGCGGCACATCAACCTCCGTTTTCATAGCCAAGCGCGTTTCAGCCATGACTACAGTTAACAAGCGACCACAGCGGACTTCTAGTGCCTGCGACTTTTGCCGAAAGAGAAAAGTAACAACAATTACTGATCCCCGACGACTCCGCTCCTGACGTGACCAATGCTAACTGAATGATGCCAGCTGGGATGTGACAATGCAAAGCCCAGATGCGAGAATTGCCAAGGAAGAGCTATAGAGTGCACATACACCAAGAGAACCAAACAACCTAGGTAGGAATATTTCTAACATGGATTGGTTCGTCCGCTGACACTACGTTCAAGACCCTCCAACGCTCGCATTCACAACCTTGAAGAGGAGAATGCTCAACTTCGCGAGTTGCTCCGACTACAAAGCGTGAGCCTGAACCGGGAGCAGTCATCAAATCATTCCCAACCTCTCTTGGATGATTCGAGTTTCGTACCCGACCACCATGATTCCGCTTCCGACACTGTCCACCTATCAGAGACGGTTGATCAACCGTTTCGAGAGAGGGCACCTTCGTCTCACATTAACGCAGAGAGTGGTCCAAACGACGACCCTTTCCATGGTCCGTCGAGTGTTGTCTTTGAGCCAGAGACCCCTAGGCCTACCAACGGTGATACGGTTGGCCCATCCAATCTGGTCGTTAAGAATCAGCTTTTGGCCGAGACAACAAGGCAACGTATGTCATTTGAGAGAGCGTTATGAGACCATAGCTAACATAAACTGTAGGCCAATATGAGATTATTAACTTCAAGGCGGGAAAGCTCGGCTTTGGAGGCATAGATCCCGCCCTTGGCATGGAGCTCCTTTCAAATTTCTGGAACCGCCAGCACTACGCAGGTTCCATAGTTCATCGACCAGCCTTTGTGAGAGACATGGTCCGCAAGGGCCCATACTACTCGGATCTGTTACTTAACGCCATTGTATTTGCAGGCTCAAAGTATTCAGACGACTCAGCGGTGCGAAGCAATGCCAATGACAAGAACTCAGCGGGACGACCCTTTCGCGCCAAATTTGAGGAGCTTCTTCACGGTTCACAGGTCTTGTTCAAGAGCCGAGTAACTACTATCCAAGCACTCCTTATTGTTGCTGATGCGCTCTTCTCTTGGTGTGACGAGACGAGCCTATCGTGGCATTACATGGGTCTCGCGATTGGCATGATTGTTGATCTTGGAATACACGTCGATAGCGCGGGTAATGGGAAGTCGACCAACTACACGCCGGAAGATGTTGAAGTGCATCGCAGAGTTTTTTGGGCAGCTTTTAGTATGTCATTGCAAGTAATGAGGATACCATGTCACTGACCAGGTAATAGCTCTTGACAAAGTGCAGTCAATATATCAAGGCCGCCCTGCGCGATTACGAGAAGCCGATAACCGCGTTCCAATTCAGTTTCTTGACGAGTATGAAGAACTGGAAGAATTCAACACCAATACGTATTCGGATCGTCCAATACAGCTGGGTTGTCCGACATATAGTGTCTCGACCTTTGAGCAGCTGTGCAAACTTGGTATCATCATGGATCGAATTTTATGCAACCTCTACTGAGAAAAGAGTTGTTCGAGGGATCCCCAGGAGCTTCTTGATACTTCGAATACCCTTCATGCTGAGTTGAAGCGCTGGAGGAATGAGATGCCTGCTCACCTGCTTGTTCACCTAAACAACCCTGGCAACTCAACAATCCTCCCCCACACCTTATCATTACTGTAAAATATCTTCTACGGCACACATTAAAGCCTTGCTAACGGTTCCAGGGCCATGTACAATTCTCTCGTCATCTTACTACATCGGCCCTTCGTCTCAGACGGCCACCTGCAATCCGTGTCGGCGTCCGCCGCACGCAACGCATTTTCTCACTGCGCAGTAGCAGCACGAGAAATCCACCATATGCTACAAGTCTACAGACAACACTTTTGTCTCAAGTCGGTCCCCTACTTCGTCTCGTACGCGACATACGTAAGCGCCACCATCCACGTCCGCATGGCTGCTCAGAGAGGTCCCGAGTCAGGGGCTCACAAGTACTTGCGGAGTTGCCTGGAGATTCTAGGGGAACATCAGGCTAAGTGTTTTGCTCCGAGACGGACGATGAAGGTTCTGCTTGCGATTATGGATCGGTTGAATGTTCATGTTGGTGATTTCTTGGCTCTGACTACTTCAAGCTGTCAAGCCGATGAGGCTCGACCTGTTGAAGCACCCTTTAGCCAACAGGCACTCCAGGGTTCGAATGTCGCCGGAGAGCTGCCAACTGATCATCAGGGAGACTTGGACCTTGTTTTGACGGATCTGGACATGGATGAGATCATGAGAACCTTTAATTTTGGCCCAGAAGTCCAGCCCGTCTCCATCAACGAGGATCTCACAACGGAGAGACCCCTTCCGAGCCAAGACACACTCCCCCTTTCCGATGTACTATTCGGCTTTGATTTCAACACAATTTAGCGATCTCAAGAAAAAAAAAAATTTCACACCTAAAAATAAAAATCCCAAACGTTATCGCAGTCTAATCATCCCTTTAACCCGTCGTCAGCCCCACGACCAGGGTCTGGCTGATGACAGGGGTCCCAATTTCTTGGCATTTCTATTATCCTAATCGGGAATGGCCTCATCCTGTGTTAGTGACGCTGTTGCTGTTCAGGAGTCGTGAGTGACGCGTTGCCATGGCTATTTCTGGTTGCGAGCTGTTGCATTTTTTTTATGTTTAAAATGAGGCCTCGGGACGCCTTTCCTGAGGTTTTCTCTAACTCTTGTTGTAGAGCAGACGCTGCGGTAGAAGGGCATTGACTGCCTCCCTTGGACCCACCCACTGTGATCCCCCTTCCTCTTACACGGATATCTCTATTGTCACTCAATTTCAAGATGGCGGGAGCTGGAGAGCCTAGTAAGAACCAAAATCTCTAGCCTATGGCTTCTACTAACGATTGTAGTCCCGTACAGTCTGTACGTCTACGCCCCCAACAAAGGAGCCCCCATCTTCTTCACCATCGCCTACGCCATCTCGACCATCTTCCACATCTGGCAATGCCAGTAAGTACCTCCACCAAACACCTCAGGTTCAATCTCTAAGCTTCGCTCAGTCGCTACAAGGCCTGGAAGCTCGTTGGCATACACTGCCTCTGTGGTGCCTTGTTCACGGCCGGTTATGCAATGCGTGAGTACGGGGCATACAACTACCTGTACAAGACGACGACCAAGATGCCTTTGGCTATTTTCATCACCAGTCAGGTGTGCATTTATATCTGCCCGTAAGTAAATCCATCCTCCAAGCCGAAATACCCTCATCTAACAATTCTAGCCCCCTTCTTGAACTCGTCAACTATCACGCCCTCGGCCGAATCTTCTACTACGTACCCTACTGCGCGCCCATCGCTCCAGGCAAAGTTCTCGCTACTTTCGGTGGTCTCATGGGTATTGTCGAACTTCTCAACTCTTTGGGAGTATCTCTATCCGCCAACACGTCGTCAACCCCCGAGAAGCAAGAACTCGGTAGTCATTTGACCATCGCCGCCATCTCGCTTCAACTCATCATCATCGTCATATTTGTATACCTCGCCTACTTATTCCAGAGGCGCTGTGCCAAGGCCAATGTCCAATCCACGTCTGTCAAGACGCTGTTGACTACCTTGTACATGAGTATGGCGCTCATCCTCGTTCGTTGCATCTACCGACTTGTAGAGCACACTGGAAATACAAAGGTGGAAATCGACAGCGTTGAGTCACTCATGACACTCAGCCCCATTCTACGTTACGAAGTCTTCTTCTACATCTTTGAAGCAGTCCTCATGCTCATCAACTCGATCCTCTGGAACATCTGGCACCCGGGTCGTTTCCTTCCTAAGGACTACCACGTCTACCTGTCCCAAGATGGCACCGAAGTCGAAGGAGAGGAAGATTCTAATGATAGGCCTCTGTTGGCCAAGGCAGGAAATGTCTTGACGTTTGGCATCTTTTGGCGCAAGAAGGAACAGGCTCAGCGGTTTCCATCAACTCGGAGAATATCCAGGTGGTCACCAACAGGAAGGTTCTAGACAATGTGTGCCTGAGGAGTCCAACTAACCGTGCCTTAGTCTCAAGTTTGGCGAGACTAGTTAGTCGAGGGCAAGTCACAGTGAAGGGGGGCTTACGGAAGAAGAGAAGGGGAGATTTCGATGCTTGGTGGGTTTTGGCGGGCAGCCTGAGTGATTCCCTTCATCACTACTCTCCATGGATGAGGAAAATGGGTTGGCTTGTGTTGAGGTTATCATCTGTAGAGTATAGGAATGGTATCAAGAGACTGGGTTAGGAGGATTATAACCAGGACTGCACTAATAATACGTTTCATTTGTTTGGGTATTATTCTAGAGTTGGAGCAAACCTCATACTCCCCAGTAGATATACAGAGACAGATGACTTGTACAAAACTACATCATTCATCCAGAACCTGGCTTGGACTTTCTTCGTCAAAAAGGCCAACGTCCTTCTTGAACTGCAGCAGCCAGTTAGGGTTATCAGCTGGTGTCTGGTTCCACGGATCACCACTACAAGGGTTAGCAACAATGTTTTTCAAGTCAATAACGAATTAACTCACTCGTCAAACATTATCCATCTCGCCTGATGCTGAAGTTCCTCATCTGTAGGAACATGGCTCTTGGGGTTCCGCGCGGACATGGTGCTCATGACAAACCGCGTCAGTTCCCTTCCAAGACGTCGGTAGCAATTGGCATCGAAGAGGTGATATGAAGCCGGTACTTCTATACCAGTCGTCTTTGGCTTTTCGGTTGGACTGTCCCATGCCTCTGTTGGACTCTGCTGTCCCATGCTTAGAGGTAGTGTCTCCATGCTTGGTACTAGATCGGCAACAACTTGTGGCCCACCACATGCATCCAGAATCGCAGATGAAGTCGAGTCTTCCGTTGTTAAGCCAGCCCGTTGACGAAATGGAACAAGCCATTTAGTTGAGCCCAAGATCAACCCAGTTAAGAAATTAACAAACATGACGGATGGATGCGGGGACGACTCATTCATAGCCTGAACAACAGCACATGCCTCCCTCTGCAATTCATCATCTTCAACCTTGAGAGCCAACAGCTTTGGAATCTCAGTGTACCGCTGTAACCTCTCCTCCATGGGACATGCTTGAAAGATGTCATCCTTGCCATTAATCCTCAACGCCGTGATCCTCGACTTGGCGGCGCTCTTCATAGGGCGTATCCTTGCTTGCTTGACGACTTCTTCGGAGGACATGAGCAAGTCTCGCAGCCACGAGGGTTCTGGTATAGCTGATTCCTTGGATAATATGTCGGCGCCAAATATGATGCAGCAGCTTTCGTATAATAGCTCTTCGTCTGGGGGTGGAGAATGTCTTGCGTTGGTGTAGTAGGCGTTGAAGTACTCGAGCTCCACCTTGATGAGTTCGAATGCGCTCGCTGGCGATCCAGTTAGGCCTTGCTGGGTTGTAAATGGCCAAGGTGAGTTTCTCTCGTAATGAATGAGATCTGGAAATCGTCAGCCAAGATGGTAAATGTGTTGTCCTTGTCAATACTCACACGGCGGCATCGAGTTCTCAACCATGTCAAGCATTTGACTCTCAAACCCCCAATCTCCCTTCCAATTAACCATTGTCTGACCTGCCTTGAAGTGTTCAGCCAGATGGTCAACACGGTCAGACCAAAACTTCATCACCATTCCACAGAATCCACAACGTGACGTTATCTCCTCGCTTGCTTCCTTCCACGAGTCCATAGGCCACTTCTGGTACTGTGCGTTGTGAACCAACTTGAGATGCTGCTGCAAGTGGTCCTTCCTGTAGAACGTCCTCTCTTCCAGCGCTCGTCCATGGCAAGCCCCAAAGTTATGACTCTGCAGATGATTCATATCAGGACTAACAAGTCCACAGTAAACACAAACAGTCTCAGACTTTTCGTTCAAAACAGTCGGACCTGAAGGCGCACACTCCCATCGTTCAAGTGACAGATGCAGCGACTTTTCATGACGCTTCCAACTCCACTTTGTCTTGAACGTCTCTGTACAAAATGTGCACTGATAAGGATGGCAGCTGTCGGAGACGACGGGTCTCTCGGCGGGAACGCGACGTCTCTTGCGCTTGATGGCTTTTCTGATTCGGTCGAGGGATTTTCCGGACGTGTGAGAGTATGCCGAGCTGGATTGAGATGCGTTCGTACTCCCGGCGGATGAGCTGCTTCGGAGAGATCTCCCGGGATCTGAATCTCCTGAGAATGCGCGGTCGGGACTATATGTCGTCGATGGAAAGCCACGCATCGCTTGTACAATGGCTGAGGCAGTCGCGGGTTCGTGTTCGGGGGGTGAATTCTGCCATCGTTGGAGAGGATCCATGTCCTCAAAGGAAGTCAAGTTGTTGATGGACACGGGGGCTGATGATCGTACAAGAGGGGTAGGTGGTCGTTCAGGTTGGTTCTTCAATCGACGGCGGGCGTTGGCTAACCAAGTGGTAATCTGCTGTCTGTTGAGACCAGTCTGTCTCTGCAGGGCTTCGATGTCTGCAGGTCCAGGGTACGGCTTCTGGATATTCGTAGCAAGCCATGATTTCAAGACTCTGATTGACTCTGAAGAAAAGCGTTTTCCGATCTTTGGTGGTGGCCTCTTGTTAGTATTTGGTAGCAATGGTTCCTGAGTCGCTTCCGTACTGTCCAGGGACCAAGGAAGAGACTCTATTGGCTTGGTGTCTTGTAACTGGAGACCGGGTTGGAGGGTATTCAGGGGATTGGCTTCTTGGCCGAAGAAGCCGTTTCCGAGATTCTTCATCGGCTTTGGCTGGTGAATGTGACCAGAAGCGAGTGACTCCCGAGGATCCAACCCATGTTGAACTGATTCTTGTGAAGCCGGTATAGACTGTAGAGAGCCATGATGAACCAGTGATTTCGTCGGAAAGGTTTCGCCAATGTCAATATCGTCGAGATTAATGTCGAGAAACCTCGTTGCATCAGGATCGTCAAGATACTCAGTAAAGGACTCATTCAGGCCAGCAAAGATCTGCTCACGTTCATCCCTAGGTGAGTCCATACCTCGTACAAAGATGACAATGAAAGAAGCAAAGTCTTTGCCGCCGAAGTTCGGAGCATTATCATGGTTCAAGAATTTGGAGAGTCATGCATTGCATGCATGGTCGAGTGGAGGGCGTGGACCCCACAAAAATCTTGTCGATTTCACCTTGTCATTGATAGCGCCTCATTGGATGGTCTAGATTTCTTACAAATGCTCTTTTAGTTGATTTGGCATTTGTAATTCGATGGGAGATTTCTATGCGAGTCATCTGATCTTTTTTGCGGGGTTTCTTACTCTATTGGGTGCATGAAGCTAATCGACGCGAGTTTCGAGATAGGCGGTAATAGAGATATGAAGCCAACCAACATGCCATTCGTCCGGTCCAGATACCAACTGACTTATCCTTATCTTTTGTGCTTTCTATCAGCTATACTGAGGATGATGATATTTGCTTCTATTGTCAAGACAAAGGGAGTTGAAGATGAGTGCATGTTTGATCCTAGTTCCACTTGAGGTTGCTCTATTTCCACGACTAAGCCAACCACGAACTCTATGGTGTTCACTTTCCACCAATGAATCTCCCAAATTCAATCAGCAAAATACATAGAAGTCGCATGAAACGATCTTGGTTCTCTCCCTTCATCCACTCTGTCCATTGGAAGCAAGTATTGGCTCAGTTCACCCTGGCCGTGAACAAGTCGGAGATATTCATCAATTCTATGCCCTCAAACCAAGCACAGTCTTGTACAGCATGCTTCTATTTGGTGTTGTGGTCAGGGTCAAACACAATGTCGCGGCTATAGGCGCTCCATTTCTCACCCGAGACATGTTTCGCAACGTCAACCACTTACAATACACTACTGAGGTTCCCTCGACTTGAACCTATCCGAGGACATTTGCATATACTTCTGTGACTAGCCGTGATGAATCGTCATCTTGGCTACCCTTTAATCTTCAAGGGTTATGAATACTGATAAGCCGCGGTCCGCGTCATTAAGGTCTCAGGATGAATCTTGGCGTATGTCTTTGTAGGCTAGATAATTAGGCTACCAATGACTTGCGAGCTCGCTGCGAGACGGCTATAAGAGAGGCTTTCGAGAAGTCCAACAGTAGTAGATTGGCTAGCTATCTTTAGTCAAGAAGAGAGGCGTTCAGTGTTTCTCTTTCCGGTCATCGAAAGCGGTCGACCATCTACATTAGGAACACAAGAATGCAGAGGCGTCTATCGCAAACAGCCAAACAAGCCACACTGTCACGACTGTCTCGGATAGACTCAAGTTCACCAAAGTCAATTTCTCCTTCCGGAGGGACCATTGCACGGCTCTGTAGCACACAGTGACGCTCTAATCTCACTCGATCGACATCTCACTTCAGACAAGGTTCGAGATTGAGATTCATCAATACGATTCATTTTTTTCTATCTAGTTGAATCGTATAGCTATGCCTAAAGGTATACCAATGACCCCTTAGATGTCGCCATGAAAGACGACTGCGCTGCTCTATGGCGTGCGGATGTTGAAAAAGCATGCTATTATCCAGCAATTACGCCCGCAGTAACCAAAAAGAAACAAAAAACATGACCGTTAAATCATTAAAAATCCAGATGTTAAATCTCTTCACTCCAACTCATAAGTCGTCAGTACAGCAGCGTGGTCAGAGAACCACTCATTGTACTTGGTATCAGGGATCGGCATGGGATCTCCCACAACCACCGTGTGCGAGTCCGTCACCTTGAGGCTCTTGCCCTTGTGAAGGATGAAATCGATTCGATCCTGGGGCTCTCGGCGGTTGGCGTTGTTCCAGATGGTCACGGGGGACCAGGTTGTGCCTTGGACCTTGACTGGGTCGGGGTTGGCGACTCGGAAGGAGTCGATGAGGCCTGCCTCCTCGGGGAGGACTGAGGTTGGCCAGCGGACGTTGGAGTAGCCGCAGTTCTTCTCCTTAAGACCGTCGACCCAGTCGAGGTGAGAAGGAGCGTTAAAGTCACCGACGAGGAAGACGGGAATCTCGTCAGCCTTGTCAAGATGGTTCTTCATGCCGCGGAGGGTAGCCTCCATCTGAGGTGTACGACCAGACTGAGCTTCTCGCTGCATCACCTTATCGGGGTTCATGTGGCTGAAGCAGAAGTCATAAGGTCCATAGGGAGTGTATCCCAGGTGAGCGACGTAAAAGTTGAGCTGCTGTTGATCACCGTCGAGAGCGATCCTCACACCTCCAGACCGACTAGGTCCGCTGATGACACCGTACTCCTCCAAAATAGGATACTTGCTGAGAATGCCGACATCACCACCGCTTGACCAGCCCCACCAGCCCAGAGCGTTGGCGAGACGAGGAATATGACGACCACTCTGATCCTCCTGGATGCCGATAATATCAGCGCCGGAAGACGCCATGAAGCGGACCTGCTTGTCGTGGTAGTTTGTGACTCCAGTACCACCGTTCCACATGTTCAAGGACATGACCTTGAGTTCCTTAATCAGAGGTTCACCCTCGGGGACCACAGGAACAGTGAAAACACCGATGGCGGCAGAGTCGGTACCCGTCGCGCGGACAGTGACAACGGCATCCTTGGCACTACCAGTAGGTGTACCAGCAAGCACGCCGCCTTCAGTGATCTTGAGCCAGCCACCGTATCCTTGAGTGGAGAAAGTGACATGGTTGCCGCCCTTGACGAGGCCGCTAAGCCGATACGTGTACCTATCTCCGACACGCGCTTTGGGCAGCGTGACGTCAGAGACGATGAACGCGACATCCCCACCAGTCTCGCGGGGCTTTACCACCTCGAGAGGTTCAGAGAGAGAATGGTAGCCGCCACGAGCGAGGAAGAAGGCAGTATAATTGCCAGGTTCGAGTCTTGAGGCGGATAGCTGAACGGTTCCTTGAGATCTAGGCGTCCACTTCCACATTATGGAGTTGGACGAACCCTTCTCCCCATCGACAGGACCTCCACCAGCGCTGTAGTAGAGACCGACCCAGTTGGAGCTGTCGGGTTCAGAGGTGGAGTACCGAAAGGTGAAGAGATCCTCACTCTCAATCAGCGAGAGGGATCCCGAGTATTCCGCAGACTGCGCCTGCACGGAAGGGAAGAGGGTGAGCCATAGAGCGGAGGTGACCGCTATCAGCGGTGATGCGAATCTCATTGTGCGGTGTTTTTTCTGGCCGCGCGTCAGAGTTTGAGGTTTGGAGTAAGCTCAGCGGTCTCACAGTTCCTCGGATGAACTGGAAATGGTCGACAAGGCCCGTGAGAGATAGATACTCTCGACGGTAACCAGGGGAGGAAGTTGGTATGTTGATATAGATGAAGAAAAAGAGAGAGAGAAAGACAAAGTAAGATGGTTCGGTGGTGTCCGGTTGCGGGTGACGGCAGCAAGGCCCCACTCTCCCGGAAGAACCAATACTCGGCGCCGCTCAAGCCACGCCGTGAAGCTCGCGTCGATAAGATCTGCAACACTAGTCACCAGCTACAGGCTGGTAGATGAAACCTTGACCAGGGCACGTTCCCGAGGGTCCTTGTTCAAGAGGTGTCCGGGGTGTTTGGGCGGTCAGAAGACGAGGTGGTGACACACAGTCTCAACGGTTTCTTTTTTGTGGGGTGGGTTCTTTTGCTAGTCACACGCTCTGACTGATGCCTTGCAGATAAAGTCAAGCCACAGAGCTTCAAGCTTTTAAGCATGTGCGGGAGAAACACGTCTATCGAGTTGCTGCAGATCATGGCTTTTTGTTGATCGTGGGGGGAGAGACCATCTGCCGGGTCTCCACACCCTCAATGACAGTATCGGCCGCTATAGGGATCTTATCGGACTTTAGGTAGTCATGGGTTCATCGCGAGTCGGGGAGTGTCATAGGGCCGAGATGGATGAAAGAAGGACTCTTTGATGTGTTCTTTCGCGTGAGGTGAAGATGCCTTGTCGCTCCGGTCGTCCGTGACTTGAGACGAGACCTATAACATGTCTCATAATTTTGTCCATCTCCGTCATGGCGATCCCGAGTACAATAGGTCTTGTACGCCTCCGATTCTCCGATTCTCGTGATGGTGTGATTCTATTCCCGCCGTCGGTTGTCTACCCAAACACCAATCACCCAAGCCACGACCACATATCGCATCCCATGATTGGATCCTATTCCTCACCTCCAGATAAACAACTCGAATATCCACAGCTCCAACCGTTGCTCACATCGGCCCCATCTTATCAATCCAACGTCTGTGGGGAAGCCCACTATCGAGACCACCTAAGAAATCTTTTGACCTGCCTTTTTCGGCTGCCTCGCAGCGAAAAACTTGTGTTGCACGAGGTTGGATACAACATTGCCAACAATATGTCTTTCATTGTTGATCGATAGTAGCTGTAGGAATACTACAATTGAAACAAGTTTTAGTCCCATGATCCTGGCATATGGTCTGTTGGTGTTTCTATGTAATTCGCTCATAATTTTCGGTGTCCTCGAAGGGAAAGGCCGACATTTAATAGAATCTGAGTCTATACTTTTATGACTTGACGAAGATGGCACACTGTTGCACAGCGCGGCAAGGAACGTGTTATTTCTGCAGAGAACCGCTAGCGACCTTGTTGGCCTCTAGAAATGCCCGTCGCCCGACTTGCAGATAGAAGCAGCACGCAAATTTTAGAAAAATCCCTAGAACTGGGCACGACGCTCTAATTCTACCAATCTAAATAGAATCGTGAAGGATAACGCATCACCACCAGCCTCAATGATGACTCCCGAGAAGCTAGGTCGGATTTAAGCCACCATGTGATATCTCCGGCTGCTGACGTACACTCTTGGCTGTGCCGCACGGTCATGCTCCCCTGACCTGACTTCTCCATACCAGCCAGGGCGTGTTGTACGCGTTTGGCTGCCCTCGTACTATCGCGGTAGGTCAACAGCAGGGCATCTGCCTTGTGGCATACGCAAGTACTTTTAGCGAATGACTGATGACGCGGTTTTCAGTTCACTCTGGGATGGAGACACAACAGCGTCACTGTTGGGAGTGTCGTAGGCGCTGCTTAGTCTGCGACTTTACAGAACCAGCCTGTAAAAGATGCTCGGCTTCTGGCGTCGAATGTCCCGGATATAGTCAAGTCAAACCTCAAAGGCTAAAATGGCTTGCGCCCGGGAGAGTCACATCTCGGAGTCGGAAACGAAAAGCGACCCGTTCTTCTTCAGCTCTAATAGAGAATGGCCCCAGCAAAAAGACCAACAGCGTCAGCACAGAGCAAACTGAGATGATCATAACTCTCAACATGACCATTCCGAGATACGAGCTAAGGACCGATGTTTGCTCTTTACCTGAGGCTGTAGAGTATTGTAAGTACCATGGTTAAGTAGTCTATCGCACATCTAACGGGAGACAGTCAACTCTTGCATATACAGAGAGCTAGCTCCTATCCAAGAGCTTGGCAAAAACCCTCACATATATCAACTATCAGTCACACATATACAACGGGCTGTAAACAAACCAGACTATCTCAACTTTGGCATGCTCTGCATGACCCTAAGTCACCGCATAAACCGCACCAGAAATGATCCTCAGTCCAAAACTTTGGCTGAGAAATTCTACTTGTACTGGGGTCTTGCTGTTCGGTCTCTCAACGAGCAACTTGACGTACAAGATAAGCAGACAAGTGACTTGGTCATGGCGGGAATCATGACCCTTCTTCTCGCCGATGTGGGTACCGTTTCTTTCTTGTCATATTCTCCCTACTAATACGTCGCTGTAGGTTCAGCAGGGGACATCACTCAACTGGAGATGTCACCTAGAGGGGATTCACAAGTTGATTGCGTTACGAGGCGGTTTCCATGCGATGGCCAGCTCGCCAAGCCTAGAGCCGCTCCTCCTTACCCTTTGGTTGTGGGTTCTCACCTTGAAACACTTGACAGGTACAAGGCTAACCTCACAATACAGTGTCGCCGTCATCGGAAACACGACATGTGCTGCTTCGGACCTCATCATGACTGAATCATACCTCGGTTCTCTTGAGTTGCTTCTTGAGAGATACGCCGCGGCGGTATCTCCTATTCACATGTGTCCGCTTCCGTTGTTCGCCGAGATTATCAAGATCAATCATATTCGCATGCAAGCAATATCTTGTGATTTCGCTCTGCTAGAGGATCTTTCAAGAGAAGGGCTTGAGATACTTGATCGTATCCATGCCTTTTCATCTGAAAAATGGGCCTCTTCGAAGCCATTTCACCAGGAGGACTGGGTGCTGATAGGCAAGGTATATCAAGCCGCGACAGCGCTGTATTGCATCCTGTCACTACAAAGCTCGTCCGTTCTCCCCGAGACTCCAGAGCTCAGAGCTTGCTGCGTCGCACACAGCCAAGTCTTGTGGCTCCTACTGGATGTAGGTCTATCATGTCCAAGGACAAGGCGATCCCTCATTTGGCCGCTGGTCCTACTCGGTGTGGAAGCTGTTCATGGAGGTCCCAAGATGCGAGCGTTTGTTTCAGAGAAGCTACCTGAGCTGAGCTATGATGCTGGTACTTTTGTTCCTCTGATGGCGAAGAGCGTTCTCCAGTCGTTCTGGGACTCTGGTGAGACTCGTTGGGATATCTGTTTTGGCAGGCCTTATGTCTTTACGAGTCAGATAGCTGTCGACACTAGTCGAATATCGTCGAGCTAAGGATCGTAATGAAGGGATTGACCAAGTGTGTTGTAGAAGTAGAGAATTATTGCCCATGAGTCCAAGGGTCAGGGTGAAGGTACTATACTCGGAATGAGATCCAGTATCAAAATAAATCATCGCCGCAAAATACACAAAACATACAGTATTATACATGGCCATCTCTAGTCCCAATATTACTGCATTCCATAACATTGATCATTATTCCCTTTCCGTGAGGGATCTAGGCCCTTTCTAGTCCCTCAGATGGCCCCAGATGTCCACCAAGTCAAAGGCTTCACAGGTTTGTCCTTAAACCATGTTTCTGCACTCCAACGACGAGGCGGCGTCACCTGAACAACTCGCTGGAAAGGTGAATAAAGATCACCAAAATCCACCAATTTTCCCTGACGCCAGTTTTCCGGTCTGCAATACGCAAACTCGAAGCCAGTGAGATAGAAAAAGTCAATGTTGGCCTGGGTCACATTAAGATCGTGTTCCTTGACCTTGGAGCTGACGTAGTCGTATACAATCGCCCAACGGTAGTCTGCCTGTTCAGGACAGTAAGGTCGTCCTCGCCATTCATATTGGTCATAGTTCCTGGGCCAGTCTTTCTTGTCAAGCTTTAGCCAGCCGTGGCAGCGGTTGATATAATCAGCTGAACACATGGGGGTAGGAGACTCGAATTCTGGCGGGCTCCGCTGTCCTTCTTCTGAGAAGCAGTAGAGGTTTTCAAGCTTCAGCTCGGATGATTTCGGAGACGGGTGTACCATTATGGGGTTCTCTGAATGCTCAATTGCCCATCGGATCTTCTCGATGATGGCAACATACCGGGCCTCATCTTGGAATGGAAACACAAAGGGTTTACCCCTATTCAGCGGCTCTTGTGGACGAGTATTCCAGAACTAAACCAGTCGTTAGATTCTGGAAGACATATAATTTGCGAGAGAGATGGCAGACCAGTTTCAAAGCATACGGGCCATCACCTCCGAAAGAGACCTTGAAAACGCCGCCTTCGGCACCACACCCGACGCAGCCATTCCACTTTATTGGAACATGATGTTTTGGGAACTGACGCAGGAGAGGCTTGCAAAAGTCTTTCCATTTCATGGGTGGTGGTGTCTCGAGTAGATGAGCCGAAAGAAACCGCTGCCCTTTGTAATTGTAAACGCTTATGGCCCCGTCGGGGCGAGTTGGGGGATCATAGACTTGTATTGAATCGTCTGGTGCTGTTTCCTCTGTGAGTGAGAGATGGGGAGAGATGGCTGCAGTCATCTTCGGCGTATCTTCCGTTTCCTCGGCCATAATTATCTCTGGAGCCTCCACTGCTTGCTTCAAATAAGTCGACCAGAAATTCCCGAGGCGAAAGGAATGAAGGGCTGAGCTTTGTTTTGGTGGTGAGTTGATGATAGGGAGAAAGGGATGAGGGCGACGGCTTTCGAGGATGTGGGTCGTATCACGTGAGAGTGTGAGCAAGGTGCCTTTGGTAAGCACCCAGCGTGAACACAGACCTCGCTTGTCATCTCTCAGAAGCCAACAAGTTCTTTCCGATGATCTCAAGGCCCATTATCCGACCGTCCTATGAGTCACAGGCCATTTCTTTGCTTTCCCTTGATCAATTGGACGCCTTGTGAGAGAAATCCAGGCAGCAGCAGCCTCAATCGTGAACGAGTGGATGCCAAGTGCGCCGTCTGCCCGTGAACATGGCCCCCACGACCAACAGCCATGAAAGGTTGCATGGTAGAACATGTCCCCCGCATTATGAGGTATTATAACGAGCATTGAGCTTGTATTTAAGCGGACAAGAGTTCAAATGAAACCATGCCGATCTCAAGCTCCCATCATTTACCCCCCTTTTCTCATCAGTGAACTTGCGGTCGCCTGTTCTCGCAATGGCTCCGCAAACCACTGTCCTCTCCTATCTGACCCAGCCTAACCCCCCCGTGAACCGAGATAGGCTTCGTCCTGGCATCAATACGTCTCCGAGAGGCCAACAGCTCATTGATTTTGAAGGCTGGCAAAAATGGGACGAGTTCAACTACAAATCATTGTATTCCAAATTCGGGCGGCTTCTGGAATCCCGTTTTACCTCCAAGCCTCCCAAACCTCCTACCATATCTGGCCTTGACCTCCGCATCGTCAATGAGGAGTCACTAGAACACCAAATACTAAGCCGCGATACGATCCCAACTGTTAATGCGGCACTTGATCACGCCCGGGCTTGGCTGAAGAAGCGGTACAAGCAGCCATATCCTCTACTCCACATTGGTCGTGGGAGTCTGTGTAACTACGAGGATGACGACCGCTTCCTCTGCGACTGGGCTGTGGTATCCCCAGATTATGTCTACGACGACCGCAAATACTACAATCTTCTCCCCGGAGAATCCAAAATCTCTTCCAAATGGTCTTCGGATCCCAGCCACTATGACCTTCAACCGGATTCGGCCTCAACATGGCGTTTGCCACCACTACAGCTCTTCGGCTACGCTGATGCATCCCAAGTGCGTTATGGCTTCATCATTACGGACGCGGAATTGGTGGTTTTTGAGCTTTCCAAGATTGCTATTGATCCTGGCATCGCTGCCACACGCCCGCAACGTTTCGCACATACTCGTGTCGAGTCTGCCGACACGGATCTATCGACTTCGATGCAGGCCACATCGTTGAATGACGGAACGGGTGTGACTAGCGAGTCATATCTCGATAACCACACCGGAAATCCCGTTCATCCACGACACAAGACAATTCCCTGGGATGCCCATGGCCCTAAAAAGCTAACAGTAAGGCTCGCGATGTTTTGCCTCTGTCTCCTTGCTGGCTACGGGCCTAGAGATCTGGACGCCTGGTACCCATCTCTGGATTCGTGGTCTCACAAGACTTATCCGTATACAATGGATGCCGTTCTAGAAGAGGAACTGCCAGAGATTGTAGAAGGCGCTAAAGAAGGCTATGACGACAGCGGTGATGAAACTTCAGGATCTGAGGACGACGTGGCAACCGGCAAAATGCCCGCTACATCTAACCAAGGTAATGAGGATTCCACATCCACAGGTCCCTTTGTCTACGTCGATGGTGAAGCGTTTTTGAAACGTTCCGCCGTGATACATGATGCGTCCACCGGCCAAGACGGATACGTTGATGAGAAGGGCCACGTTCACCTCGTCGATCCCACACGCATCGTTTACGATGATGAACTTCAGGAGTGGGGATACGTGCACAATGGTTCCTGGGCACCATATATCGAGGACATGCGTGCGCCGCCTGCAATGGGTAGTGGTGAGAGCTCCAGTCACGGCGGTCATGGGCATCGGAGATCGGGGAGTTCTTCCAAGGGCAATGAGTCGAAGCCCAAGAAGCGCCGCCGATGAGATGTGATGAGATGAGACCAATGCACACTGGTCCGGTAAGCACAATGGCTTGGCACAACGTGTGGTAATATATAGCCCGAAAACACCGTAGCATCTCTTCTTCCAACTTATCTAAACATTCATTCAGTAATCTTCGGCCTCTGTCACCCAGTTTCATACCTGCTAACTTTTCTACTCAGCAACCTCAATAACCAACTTGGTACAGCTCACTCCCCGCATCAGTTCGTCCAATCCATCATTAATAGCCCCCAAGCCCCTTCCCACAACCTTGGGTTCCGGACTGGGCCTCACCTTCCCCTTAGCCAAGTTTTCCTTCAACCAAGCCCCCAACCAGTATCGAAGCTGAGCCAGCCTCTCCTTTTCATCATCCGCTGGCATCACAAAGATGGCTTCCACCCCATCTACCTTCTCCGCGTCGGAAGGGATGAGCGGCGCCGAACCAATCTTGGCCTTTTGGTTCTCGTTCTTAATCTCGACGAAAGCCTTCAGCACGCCTTGGCAGAGTGCAAGTTGGCCCATGGCAAGATAGCAGTGTCGGATTGCTAGATTGTCCTCTCTTGCTGCTGAAACAATGGCATCCACAACCTGCGGGTCTTTGTAATCAAAGACACGATCCGCGCCGAGAGATCGAATGTACTCGTGATTAGCCGTACTAGCCGTAGCGTAGACGGCGGCGAAGGGAGAGTTGGGGTCTTCTCGCAGCAGTCGAGCAGATTGGACGCCCATGGTTCCCACGCTGGACGAAGCACCCCAGACTAGGAGGGCTTCTCGCTTGTCTTTGATGTTATTCTGCTTTGCTTCCCCCAGCCGTGGAATCTCCATTGCATCCCACGCACTAAGGGCTACCTCGGTAGAAACAGGCAAGGTCGCGGCTTGGTTCCAAGAGATGTCCTCTAGGAGAGGCATGGCGTGCTGCCAAGGGACGATGCACTTCTCCTGAAAGAAGCCATAGTCAGGGTCATAAGACCTCCAGAAGGAGGCGGCGTAGGCAGCAACACGAGTGACGCCTGGTTTGAAGAAAAGGTCCTCTTCGGGACTAATAGGGACGTTGTCGCCGACTTCGAGGACCAGCCCGGACATGTCAAAGCCGATGACAGTGGGGTATTCGGGTATGAAGAGACCGGAGGCACGCATGATGTGGTCTGCCGGGTTAAGTGCCACTGACTTGACCTCGATGAGAAGCTCGCCTGGGCCTGGCTTGGGTGTTGTACGGGTTTGGAGTTCAAAGGGTTTGCCTTTGGCGACGGCGAGAGCAGCGAGATGGGTAGCCATGATGAACTGCTTGCGGGAGTGGGAAGAGGGTTTAGAGATGTAGGATATTATGTAGAGCGCGTGATATTCAGATACAGACTCAGTAATCTGGGATATGAAGGAAAGCCCTTCCTCTTATAGTGCTCGTTCATCGTCTTGTGTCGAGTACCTCTTATAGATGATGGAGTTAGAGAATGAAGCTCCTAGCCAATCAGAGACTCGTGCTCCCGAGCAAGAGCTAGCGTGGATCTTGATATCCGAAAATGGGTTAGCTTATGGGTCCTGATAACTGTGGAACTCGGGAGGGTCCCTTAATGATTGGCCAAACCTCTTCTTTCTGGGACCCTGCACTTTCCAGACCACCCGATCTCCTTCAATCCTCCGTTAAGTCCGCTCAAGCTCTCGAAATATATCACAGCCAGGTTGAGGGAAGCAGAAGTCTAGGCACCCCATTGAACAGCCATGGCTTCAACATGTACAACAGAGGTTCAGAAGCGCGGAATTCTACGGCGATCGAGATATGGCTGCCGAAACTGCAAGCTTCGAAAACTCAAGGTACCTACATCAAGTAACCCAATATTATATGCCTAGGAAGCTGGTCGAACTAATTCTCTTGGCTTCTTAGTGTGATGAGAGCAGACCACAGTGCAAGAGGTGTTGTTCCTTCGGAGTATTATGCAACTTCATCCCCAACATCCCTGACCTACACCCTGTCGCCGCCGACACAGCGAGGCCAATGGTTGTTCGAGGACGAGGCAAGCCTCAGCCGCCTCTCACAAATGCTGTTTGGGCGTCCGATGCATATTATTGCTATCAACTAAACGCACGTTGTCAGGATTTCATAACCCGCTACCTTGGGCGGAGTCTCCTCACACCAGGTGATCCAAACATGTTACAAGTGAACCGTAAGCTCCTGGAACTGGCATTTACTGTAAGTCTCATTATTTCAATCCCGTCTGACTCCTATCAAAGAATACACAGACCAGATTGCTCATCATATACCTAACCTCAACTGACGGGTGCTTATAGCATCCTTTTCTAATGCACGCCTCCCTCGCTGTGGCATTTACATACGACCGCCATCTAAATAGCTCCACGGATTATCATCGAACTCGAGAAGAGTGCTATCACTGGTCTCAAAGCGCAGGCCTTTTCCATAAACGGCTAAGTGAACCAATCGAGACGAAAGACAAGGATCCAATCTGGGGTACTGCGGCTGCTCTAGCTGTTCTCGCCTTTTCATCTCCTGAAGCAAGCTCGCCTGAGGAGTCGTGGCCACTCAAATCTTCTGGTTCTTCAGATCTGAGCTGGTTACGTTTGAGCGAGGGGAAAATGGCTTTGTGGCACACTGTCAACCCGCTACGGTCGGATAGTCTTTTCCATGTCATGGCGGGGACTTATGCCCAGATGTACTCACCTCTACCAGAGAGTGGTACAGAAGGCGTGCCTATGGTCTTGGCTGCCGTATGTCATCTCGAAAGCTCATCCACGGCAGAAAACAATCCGTATTTCCATGCCGTTCATGGAGTATCACGGATCCTGGATATCCCAGACGACGAACTCACAACCGGTCCAACCCAGCTCTTCTTCCGCAGTATTCGTGGGCAATTCAAAGATTTGCTCTCGAAGAGAGACCCTATAGCACTATTACTACTGTATCTATGGTATCGCAAAGGAGGTCGTAGTATATGGTGGATTGAACTCAGAGCAAGGGTGGAGTGTCCCTCAATCTGCTCGTACCTACGGCTGCATCATGGAGAGGATAGGGCTATACAAGCGTTCCTTCCGGGAGGAGCTCTGGCAGATAAATGGAACTAGTTTCCATTGCAATATTAGAGTGATATCTAGAAATTGATTCATCTTGAGGATATGAGTGGTGTTTTGCGGCGGAGACTCAAGGCATCTGTCCAGGGTAGCTTGCCAGCGACCGTTGATGTCACCAACCCAATCTCGAAGCTCAGTGAGCCGACAGAGCCGGCCGAGGTCAAGATCCTCGGATTCAAGCCCTTCCCCTGAGCAATAATTATCGGCAATGTGTCGGCTTGTAGGGCATCGTATCGCAGCAAACAACTCTTTGCGATAATGCACAGATCCCCACAAGATCGTCACCCGCAAACTCCGATTGGAAGTCCCTCATGTGCGTAAGCCCGCCTAAACTCCGCAGGCGGACGGGCCTATGACATTGTTTCTCGGAGCCCCGGGGGTTGAAAGCTGTGCGGGCATCTCCAATTTTCGGATACAAAGAGCGAGCGGTTTTTAATCCTTCTTATTCTTCTTCTTTTATCATCTCTGTATCATTTGCGACACTTGTTGAGTGGTCGCGTGAGACAGGAGGATCGCCCTTTTTCTCGGTTTCGCAATCGTGTCGAAGAGGAAACCGCCACAAAGAGGGGTCCCTTTTTTCACAAGACATCCATTCCAATTCAGCCTAAGCAAAAGAGAGTAAGACGTCAGCATTTGGGGCTCAGCCTTAAGACTTCATCATCGGATACGAACTCTATGAGCATAAAGAGATCATCTTACGCTCAAGTCTCTCTTCTTCCAGCTTCACACATCTTTTCATCGCCATTATGAGTCGCTTAGCGGGCTGGTTCCGTGGAGGCGCCGCCGCCAAGGCTGACGATGCGAGCGATACCAGCTCGACCAGGGACAATACCGCTAAAGAGATGGAGGATATCGACGATGCCATGAACTCTGCCGGACTCATCATGAACGACGATATTGATGGAGCTTGGGAACGACTACAGACGGGCGACTCATCTTTTCACCTGCTGGGTCTCTCTGTGACCATCTTTATGCGATCGGTCCTCGGCTTTGAGAAGGCCGTCATGACAGAGACTACAGCCAAGCTGGATGAGTGTGAGGCTAGAGCATGGACTGACTATAAAAAGGCCCAGAAGCATGGAAAGGCGAGGGCTGGAAGCAAGTTGTACCCCCCAGGAACAGAGTATGAGCTTGTGCGTGCTGAGACACAGCTCATGGGTGCCGTTGTTGGTGTTCTCCACGAGAGTCTTATCGACGCCATGAAGAGTTTTCTCAAGCTTCGCAAGGCATTCATCACCCTCGACGCCATTATTGAAGCCGAGAACAAGACGCTGGGAAACAAACCTGAGGGACAATCGGAGGCGTCATTATCTGCTAAGGCGACAGATGATGGCTCCAGCAGCATGGAGAAGCTCGAGATTGAGTCCAAGAGCGGCGACGGATCTTCCGGAACACAGACACCAGCAAACTTGGAATCTTCCAGTTCCTCAACGACGACTCCAGGGACTAGCACCGAAGATGAGAAGCTTGATGAGGGAGCGCCGCTGAAGGAAGCTAGGTCAAAGCCCACCGAGTCCGATACTGTTCTTCTCGAGAACCCCCTCGACGTTTTTGTCCACTCGGGCGCAAACATGTGCTTTGGACTTATTCTTCTCATGCTCACTCTCGTTCCTCCCGCCTTTTCTCGAATTCTGTCGGTTGTTGGATTCCGAGGGGATCGTGAGCGAGGCGTTCGCATGCTCTGGCGATCTACCGCTTACGCCAATGTGAACGGCGCTATTGCTGGCTTGGTTCTGCTTTCGTACTACAACGCCCTCCTTGGAGCTGTGGATATCCTTCCTGACGAAAAGGACTTTGATGAAGGTGCTGAGATTGTCGGTCCTCCCCGAGAGAAATGCGACAAGCTTCTTGCATCCATGCGATCACGGTATCCGGATTCCAGACTGTGGAAGGTTGAGGAGGCCAGACAGCTCGGCAACGAGCAGGAGCTCCCAAAGGCCATCGAGGTCCTCTCGACAGGTGGCGAGTCAAAGATGAAGCAGGTCGCTGCACTCAACAACTTTGAGCTCTCCGTCAACGCCATGGCCATCCAGAACTGGCCACTTATGCGAGACTCGTTCCTCCACTGTCTCGAGGTCAACGATTGGAGTCCCGCCCTGTACTACTACATGGCCGGTATCGCGTCTCTCGAACTGTACCGCAACGCGATTGAGGCGGGTGATGAAGGCGAGGCAAGACGACAAAAGGTCAAGACGGAGGACTTCTTCCGCAAAGCACCCAGCGTCGCAGGAAAGAAGCGTTTCATGGCACGACAACTCCCCTTCGAAGTATTCATCCAGCGCAAGATCCAAAAGTGGGAAGATCGCGTAAAGGAGTACAAAGTCGACCTAGCCGACGCGATCGGCGCGAGTCCAGCACTTGAGATGTGCTACCTGTGGAACATGACCAAGCGCATGGGACCTGCGGAACTAGAGACTGCTAGACATGCTATGCGGTGGGAGAGGTGTACGGCTAAGCCCGAGGTTGTGGAGAAGATGAAGGAGGAGCTTGATGAGATGGGTTCGTGGGCGCTTATTTGTGCGGCGCTGTTCAGACAGGGGAAGAGGTTTGAGGAGGCGAGGGAACTTCTTGAGACACATGTTCTCAAGCATGACCGGTAAGCAACACGACCTTCACAATTCAACACGTTTACCCACAAAAGTCCAGATCTGTGTTCAAGGGTCCTACAAAGGACGACTACGTCCTTGCAGCCGGAACATACGAAAAAGGCGCCATCGCATGGGGAGAGTGCTGTAACCCTCCCGAAGGCACCGTCGAAGAGGTCGCAAAGTACAGAAGGGAAAAGTATGACGAATGTCTGAAGCAGATGGATGTTGCCAAGGTGTGGGAGGCGTTTGTGCTTGATGCGAGAATTGGTATGAGGGTGCAGAGTGGGTTGGAGACTTTGAGCTGGTTTGGCAAGAAGATGGGATACTCATAGGTATTGTTTCTGGGATGCTTGTATTGGGGATATGTTGGAGTGTGGTTGTTAGACCTGATAGAGATACGGCGGGCATGGAACAAGGCATGTTGGGATACATAGGTATGGTCTCGCGTAAAAAAGTCAACTTTTCAACTTCAAAACTATCGACATCATATCATGAGAGATCATGTACAAATAACACGCTACCTAGGAAGCCCGCTTGGACCTCAACCTCGAACTCCTCCTCCTCCCGTCCTCATTCCCATTCGTCAACTTGTCAATCCCATCCTGAATCGCCCCCATACCACTATCCACCTTCTTGGCAGATCTCTCCTTGACATGATGCTTCTCGGCTTCAGCCTTGACATCCTCAAGCACATCTCGACCCCTTCCTGTGCCATTAACCCAGTCGAGGAATCCCCAGGCGCCATAGTTGCAATCCCCACCGCTGGCGTAGTGTACCGCTGTTCGCCTCGTCATCCCGCCCATTATGATGCCCGGAACAATGCTGTAGCCAGACATGGACAAAGTTTCCTCAGCGGTGCAGAGGGAAAGGAACAGGAAGTAAGTCAAGAGGTGTGGTCGCAATGCCAGAGCAGGCAAGTAAATGGGGACGAAACGCTGTAGGAGTAGAGGGATAGGGTGGTCGGCAAACAGAAGAAGGCTATACGGCGCCGCGGCACGAGCGTGAGCAAAGCGACGGTGGTATTTCCCAATGGTCGACGAGGAATGCAGCGTGTAACGGTGGATGTAATATGTGAGTACCTCTCGCGCCGTGAGGAGCAGAACGATATGCTTCGCTAGCTGCCACGGCAATGGAAGCGTCGACGTCGTCTTGAAGTCATTGTCTTTGAAGATGTAGGAGAAGCCTAGACTTGAAGCGCCTTCCACACCCGTCACGAGAGCGAGGTTGAACACGACGAGTGCAACCTGGCGGGCTAGTGTACGGGAATCACGAGGTGGGAGTGATGCACGACCGCCAAGTTTGATAGACTCGGCGAGGCTGGGAACCGCCGCATCGAAGAGAAGCGTGAGTAGTGATGGTATTAGATAGAGGACTATGCGTATTGCGAGAGAGCCGAGTAGGCGGATTCGTAGGGGGGTGTGGGATAGGACAAGAGTCGTCCATGTCATGTAGAAGAAGAGGAGGTTGAGAGATGTCGACCATGACGCCGAAGCTGGCGAGAGAAGGTAGGAGAGTATGGGTAGAGAGAGGAGGACATCCATCTTGTGGCTGACGTATTGATGATTGGGATGGTATCGTGGTGTTGTTACACTCGCATCGCCAGTTCAAAACAACAAAGTTGAAGTGTAAGAAGCAGAATTCACATTAATGCAACAACAGGATCTACGATTCTTCTACTCTTGAGGGGAACATTCACCTTTCGCGACCATGACGTCGCAAACACATCCAGAAACCGGGAGCTGTGTGAGCTACAAGCTTGTGGCTAGAACCGATGACGTAGTTGTGGCTGGTGCTAAGGCCTGGGGATGATTGTCGTTGGCAGCCCTACGGGGGATTTGGGTTTAGAATGTGCATGCAGCTAAAGACGGAGAAGAAGCTGAGTAACGGTTCAAAAGTACAGTGAAGTCAAGTCTCGATTGGAAAGGGGGTTACTTGGATTATTCTCACGAGACGAAGGCGTGTTTCGTCATGGCGTGAGAAATGTCCCAGACATTGGCGAATCTGCAGCCGTAAGACCAGACGCAGGAACAAAAGAGCTGCAGGGAGGTCCAAGCTGACCTCTCTCCATTCTCAAGAGCAATCCCACGCGAGAGATTCTTTTCTTCTCATGGCACGTCGAAACACGCTACGCGTAGATCGTGGACCTGTCAAGAAAAGCAATGGGTCAGGCAACAACAGCACGGTCGACGGGAGAACCGGATAATGTTTCTCAATGACGATTATAAGGCAAACAGAAATGCCCAACAAATAAAATTGAAGCTGCTTCCGCTGTGGATCCCCCGTAATCATCGTCCGCATGCAGGTTTAATCAGGTCCCTTGCTTTTCCGGGCCTGACCGGAAATCCACGAACCAGACCCGTCTTAAGCCTAAACTCGATCTTAACAAAAATGTACTGTATATCTATAGGCGCTTTTAAGTTTTGCCCATGGTAAAGCCTGGCCTGAAAGACCATTCCTCGCGTGGACATTTAAGAGGAATCACGCCCTGCTGGAATGGAGAAATGTAAGTACCTCTGGGCGCGCGTGACGGGTAAGGATGCAAGCTCCAGGGGTAAGAGTAAAAAAGCTTTCAGGGGTCCCGCGATTCCTTCTTTTGGTCAGGGGTTCCCTGGAGCCACTGTCAATTGTTCTAGTGCGCAATCCCGCTAGACTGGAGAGATTGAGAATGACGACGGGCGGGAGATTGTACTAGAAGCAGTCTTTTCCGTGCTCTGTGCTCCTCTGTGTCTTGACTCAAGGGGTTCTTGAATGAGGAGACGAGACAGAGATGCAGGATGCGCGTCGCGCGTGCATTGCATTGCATATCGTTGCATCGCCTTTCGAAACGGTTTTAATGACCCCCTGTTTTTTTTTTTGCTGAGAAATACATGTACTTTCCTCCTGTTGTGACTGCGTCTTTAGGTACTCTAGCAGAAACCAGAGACCAAAAAAGACCTGAAGGAAGATACGAGCCAGAGGAGCTTCAGGTAGAGGTCATGCGCTGCCTTCGGGGAGCACAAACCTTCCGTGGCACACACACACACCCCCTTAGCCATTCCTCCCCCGTACTCTATTCCCGCACAACTCTCTCTTGTCTTTGCACACTCGAGAAAAAAAGGAAAGACGAGAGTTTATTTCCAACAATCGCATAGACTACTCTTGTTCGTATTTGCTTGTCTCGGGGCCGAACAAGGACGGAGCTTTGCTTATTGAGTCGACGCCACTCACTGTCTTGGACCCCCCAGTCCGTCCCGCCCAATTCATCTAACAAATTGCTGGGCCTCGTCAATCAATCAATCAATCAATCAATCACGTCCACGCGCCTCACTCATCCAGCGTTTGCTTCTTCTCTTTCTCTCTCTTTTTTTCTTCTTCATCCTCTTTTGTTAATACTACTCTGTTTGCTTTCTACCTGCAGCGCACGTCCTCGCGCAGACGACCTGCATATCCCACCGCAGCCTCCACCATAACCACCAACAACCTAATATCCCCAATCCCCACGCAAAAAGCGACGGCGAGCGTTCCATCCCTTTAAGCCCAGAGCGAGCGCGCGCCAACGCCCGCGCCATCGCTGACGCTGCGAGACGACCCTCGAGACAAGCCCGGCCCGAGAGAGAGAGAAAGACATTCCACTTTGAAAGCTTGGCTGTGGTGGCCGTCGCCTGTTGCAACCCTTTCTCTCTCCCCCCCTTGGCTTGACGAGACACCCGCGCCCACTGTTTTCCACGTTTACGCCCTTTCTACATCCATCCATCCGTTCATCCCTTCCCTCCCTTGGGATCAACTAACCTGCCTACCGTGCATTTCACAGCCCGCGGCACGCGGCTGCCCTCCCAGCCATGGAGTACGAGTCGGCTGACATCCCCCCTATCCCAACCCGCGCCCATCACCACCACGCCCGACGTCGCTCTCTCCAAGGTCCCTCCTCCGCCGCCTCCAAGCGTGCCAGTCTCCCTCCCGCCAGTCCCGAAGTCATCTCCAACCTCATCACCAGCCTCAGCGTCATCTCCAAGCCAGCAAACCACCACTTCGAGGTTCCCCCGACCAGCCTATCCCTCCCATCTAGCCCCGGTCCCGCCCACGGCAGCTTCGGCGTCGACTACGGAGCTTTTCACCAGCCGAGCCTCGATGAACTAAGACAGGACCCCGTATCCCTCGACGAGCTCGCTGCCTGCCCACCCGTCATCCGCACATCGAAGCCCCCGAGCGGCTTCTCCCCTCTTACAGCCGCAAAATCCCCCAAGAGCCCGAGGAGCCCCAGTCGCGAGAACTCGGGTGGTCTGCGCTCATTTATACGCAATAGCACCTCGCGACCCTCATCCAAGGGGTCATCAGCTTGCTCCAAGAATGACGACGCCCAGAGCATAGGCAACCTCTCCATCGAACGCCGAAACGCGCCGACCCCCGAGCTGAACCACCAACGATCGCATGATAGCTGGGGAAAGAAGACGTCGAGGAGCTCAAAGGGGCTCATGTACATGAGTTCAAAGGAGCAGCTCCGCGAGAGGGAGGTTGAGAGGAAGAGGGCGTCTGGAGGTGTTTCTGCGTCGTCTTCTGGTGCGCTTGCCGTTGAGAGCAGTGTTCACAGTGGAGGACGGAGTGATCCTTTCTTTGCCGAGACGGCTATTCATGAGGAGCCGCCTTCACATCAGTTGCCTATTGAGCGCCCTCCAATGGAGGGTCCTTGTGCTATTCCAGCGCGTGACTCGAGTCTAAGGAAGACAGGACAGGTTAGGCGATCGAGCGCGAGGAGATCGAGACGTGAAGAGGGGCCGTTGAGTGATGCCATACCCGAGGCAGAGGAACATCATAAACCACGGGAAACCGGGAGGAGGAAACAGGGACATACAGCACATGATCAATTACGGTCATCTGCCAGGTCACCAGTCTATGGGCTTCAAGAACCAGCACCGTCCAAGACGACGAGTGTAGCTGGTAGGAGTTTCCTTGACGTCAGCCAAGATGACTACGGTTTTGGGGTCGACGACGATGATGATGACGGTGCACCGTTTCCAGCCGTGTCACAAAATCGGCGACGAGAACCAAGCAACGATCGTCATAGTCGTCGTCGTTCGGGCCATCAGAGTCCAGTTCCTCCTGATGGCGTCAAGATGAAGCGGAGCAGCTCACGACTTAAGCGTCTATCTGGACCATTAAGCCCTCGGCCCGACGAACGAAGATCCCCAAGCCCTCAACCAGTCCAGAACCCTACCCCCGCAGGTTATGAGCGTCCCCAATCAGCTGATTCCGTTGACGATGCTGTCGAGTCTTATCTCTGCTCTCCTCGTTTGTCACAAAAGATTCGACATCCTCAAACAGGTCGCGTCATCTCCTTTTCTGAAGTCGGTGACTCGGAAGGATCGGCCGTGTTTTGTTGTGTTGGAATGGGACTTACTAGATACATCACTGCTTTCTACGATGAGCTTGCGTTGACGCTGAAGTTGCGGCTGATCACTCCTGATCGTCCTGGTGTTGGAGACAGTGAGCCATACTCGGATGGGACTGCCACGCCGCTCAGCTGGCCAGGTAAGTTTGCTTTGTTAACCCTTGAGGGACCGTTGCTGACTTGATTAGATGATGTATATGCTATTTGTCAGGCTTTGAAGATTACAAAGTTCTCCATCTTGGCTCATTCAGCTGGCGCCATCTATGCATTGGCCACAGCTCTCCGTATGCCTCAGCACATCCGGGGTAGAATTCACCTATTGGCACCATGGATTCCTCCGTCTCAGATGAACGTCTTTGGCACATCGCAAACTCTTCCTCCGACCAACGCTATCCCGACTTCGCAGCGAATTCTACGCGCCCTTCCTACCCCCATCCTCAAGGCCGCCAACAGTAGTTTCATGACGGCGACGAGCAGCTCTATTACAAGCTCATTACCCAAGAACCCCCGACGAGCTAAGCGGAGGACAAATAACAACGGTGGAAGAGAGAGTACAACGAGCAATCGAAATGTCACGCCCAGCTTGGACAAGGAGAATATTGGCCACGACGTGTATGGCAAGTCCAACGGCCATGGTGATCCTGATCTGGAGCCACCGAATGCTTCTGAGAACATGGATAGGATGCAGGTGCCTCAGGGTACGAGAAGTCCGGATAACGCCATCTTGGCAGCAGCGGCAGATGCAATGGCAGACAAGGAGCGTCAGATGACATACGACCTACGGTTAACCCACGCAATCTGGGAACTAGCAACAACAGGAGCAAACCCAGCCGTGGACCTCCTAGTATGTCTCGAGCGAAGACACACAATCGGGTTCCGATACGTCGACATTACTCGGCCGGTCGTCATCCACCACGGAAGCAGAGACACGCGTGTTCCTGTGGACAATGTCAAGTGGCTCGGCAAGACTATGCGGAGGTGCGAGGTCAGAGTCCTCGAGGGAGAAGGACACGGTCTCATGGCTAGTGCGAGCGTGATGGGCTCGGTGCTCATGGAGATGAGTAAGGAGTGGGAGGATTGGATGAAGGTTACTGGCTCTGATGGAAGGAAAGAACGCGGTAGAGACCGGAGGGGGAGGGTTTAAACATTTTCGTGGGAGCATTTTTATTCTTTCTTTGTTGGGATCATATTCCCTCTTCTTTTTTTATTGCTCCCCCCAAGACCGAAAGAGGTCTGTCTTGATACCCAGAGAGCCGCAGCATGATGTGGGAGTCGAAAGGAAGCGTCATATCTCGTCTGGTTCTTACTAGCCATTTGGATTTGTATGGAATAATCTTACGGATCAAAAGCGAAGCACATCCGTAACTAGGTAGTTAGTGTAATGTCTTGTATGTTTCTCTTTGTTGAGATGAAATAAAAAAAAACAATGTAATAAATCTCAAACTCTGGTTGTCTGTCTATCCCTCTGCTAGCATCCTTGTCCAGTCAAACTTTCTCCATCCCTTTTTAAAGGTTTCGACTCGTGCATCTCCTCGTGTCCATCTTCCTTGCTTCTTGATTATGTGTGGTTCAGCATCTACTATACCACCTAGTACCTCACGAGCGAATAGATCTCCCTTGGGCCAACGACCTGCGTCTTCTACAACGTGTCCAAGGCCACCGTCGAGTGTGAACCATGCGTGGAAATATGGCATCTCCTTTGCGATACACCTTCGGAAGGCGGACCGACCCATACCCTCGCGAGCCTTGGCACCCGTATCGATGATCTTGCGGTGCTGACTCCACTCCTCGTCCGACGAGAGGAAAGCCTCGCGGAAGTATGCCGGGGCCGTGGCACCCTCTTCGTACGGGATCGGCACGGCTACCATGGCGGCATGCATACGTCGGTGTGGCTGGGCCGCATTCTCGTAAAACACCACTTCACGACCTTGATCGTGGTACATGCGTGTTAGAGATTTCATAAAGTTGCGAATCTCCTCCCACTCATCATCGTCGCACTCGAGGAGGTTGGCACGGTGTGCTATCGGAGCGAGCACGGCGCCTCCCGGTGACACCTCGGGCTCAGTAGCAAGGGTAAGGAAAACACGAGTACCCAGAGCAATGATAGGAGCCAGGGGTGGTTGGTTTGTATCTTCGTGGTGACACAGGGGACAAGAGTCGAGAGCGCGCGACATCTTTTGGAACTCTGACACGGCCATGTTCTTGAGGTTGAGGTCGGACTTGTGCATGCGACGAGCTAGCTTCTCGGCGTTTTCATCCATGTATTCAAGGTCATTGTCGAACTTGCCATCCTTTGCGATGCGCTCTGCTAGACGTAGGCCTTCACCGCCGGCTTGGTTCTTTGTGCGACGTTCCTCGCGGACCATGTCTTCGATTGTCATTTCGGTGTTTTCTTCGACGTTGCCTCTTTCGCGGCCGCGTTTGGTGGTTATGGCTTTTGCTTCGGCGCGTGTACCGGCAAGTTGTCGATTATCCATTACACTGAGGACGACGGCTTCGGGGTTCTGAGGGGTTGATGAGAAGGCTGCTGCGGCTTTGTTGTATTCTTCTTCGAGTTGTGCGGCGTTTGGTGCACGACGGAGCTTGGCTTTCATCATCTGAGCGCGTAGACGGTTCAGAGAGGATTGGTCCATGGCTGGTGTAGACGGAGGCTGTGGGTCGGGAATGATGGTTCCTTGCTCTGGTTTGGGAGGAGGTTCGTCTTTGCGCTGGTTCTTGATCCTCTCGCGGTAGAGATCACCGGTAGGCTTGTCGTGACCGTTGTAACCCTTTCCATAGAGCTTCCTCCTCTCCATCTCCTCCTTTTCCTCCCTCGCATCGTCAAAGTCTCGAAGATCACCAAAGCGCTCCATGGCGACCTCTTCTACTGGACGACCGCTCTCTTCGGCTGCTGTGTAGACGGCCTTGAGTTTGGTCATGCGCCAGGACGAGCCAGCGTCACCAAAGGTATACTCGACATCTCGTTCCTTGGGAATGTCAAGCTCGTCGAGTGTTTTGCCTTCGTTAATATCGTTGATGTGAACGTTGATCTCTCTCTTGGAAACGACTCGCTTCGGTTCGACTTTTGGAGGAGGCGACTTGGCCTTGTCTGGTCGATGGATGTAGTCGACTTCGAGGGCGGAGGGTGCCGTCATCCAGGAGTCTCGCGTCAGGGTCTTTGATCCTTCGACTGTGTCTTCGCTGCGTGGCTTCTCTTCATCGGGAATGGGAAGGTCTTCTTGTGCATCTGATGTTTTCTGGTGTCGCTCGTCGCGATGTCGATGCCGTGATCGATGTTCATCATCGTCGCGCGAATGTCGTGAGCGCTTATGTCTATGTCCATCATCTTCATCATCACGATGCCGACGATGCCGATGTCTATCCCTATCGCGATCTCGATCTCTGTCCGACTCGTGTCGATGGTGGTGTCGATGTTTGCGATGCTTCCTCTCGTCGCGGTCGCGTTCTGAACGTTCGCGCTCTGCCTTTTCGGCGGCAAGAGTCTTTTCGAATTCGTCTAGGCCGTCCATTGTGACTGACACAAGGGGGTACGCGACAGAGAATGGAATGGGGAGGTTGAATTGTGATGGGGAAGTCAAGTTGAAGCTCGACTGTTACGTCAGGTTGGGAAAAGCTCCCGTGCAATCATTGTGGGGTCATCAAGTGGAGCCTCACGAGCTGAAGCCTCACCCGAGGCACTGATGCTTATCTACCTACCCTGCGGCAACAGAGCGAAGTAAAGTGAAGGTCTGTCGATTTGGCCTCCAAAATTTATCTATTTCTATGAGTTCTATTCATTTGCAACTGTTCCTCTATAGGTACTCATGTAAATATCCCTCACCATCTACCTACATGAAGTCACTATTGCGCGTTTATGCTAGTTACCCTTACCTACCTAGATTAATCTCCTACGTTTTCTATTCCCTCCCATCTCTTCTCGCCGCTCAACTACGGTCTCCCCATGCTGGCCCTCTAACACTCCTACTATCTCCTGCAGCCCATTTGCTTCTGCATAATCCTTTGCCGTCTTCCCAAAGCTGTCCTTCAAGTCAACCTTCGCTCCATGCCGCAGCAGCGTCTTGACAGCCGCCAACTTTCCTTCCTGTGCTGCAATATGAAGCGCCGACCAGCCTGACTTTATCCATAGTCGATTGACGTTGGCAGGCTTTTCTAGGAATCTATCGAGACCTTGCTCTCTCGATAGTTTCTCCTCCGGAGAACGACCCTCTAGGAGAATTAACAGATGAGCGGTGAGCTCATAGTTGCCTTGAAAACTTTCTTCGGCCCCATCATCCAGAAGTAGCCATAGTTGTTTGACAAGATTTCTGCGTTCATCTGTAAAAGAACCTTGTTGGAATGGCTGTGGGCTGTCTAGCAGCTCTGCTGTGAGAAGAAATGACTGAAAAAGATAGCTCCCGCCCCAACGACCGAGCACTTGGTGGACGGCACGCATTTCCTCAATCACGGCTTGAGGAAGGATTGAGAAACTTCCAGCAGCTTTTCGGAGGTTGCTGTAGGCAACTTCCATAGCTTCGAGGCTGGTTGGTCTCGAGTCTTCATCGATTCCACGCGCCGCATCCAGGAAGCCCTTGAAAGGTTGACAGTCAAGCAGCTCATCCTTTAACTTGGCTGTTAGCCTAATGGTTTCTGCACAAGGTTAGCATGAGAGCTGGCGGAGAAGAATCATTGCGTTCAGGAGACACCTACCCCCAAGCGAAAACATGTCGCCCCTTGTTGTCCACAGCTCTCCCTGCCTGACTTCCTGTGCTGGACATTAGTTTGCTGAATAGTAGTTTTATACAGTCACCGGCTGTAATAGGATTGGAGACTACTTACTGGAGGTTGCAAACCAGAACTTCCTATTAATTGGGTTTGGTTTTGATCAGGCCCTAGGCCAGCATGGCTTGCGATTCCCAGGTCACAGAGCTTGAACAGGAATTTGTCACTCTCGGCGCCGTGCATTACAACTATACTACTTATCAGTTTCCGTGTAGCCAGGTTTTCAAATAATACTCACTGTTGGCAGGCTTGACATCGCGGTGAATGATGTAAGTCCATGGGCCCTCAAGAGCAGCGTCGTACAGACCATTCTTGCGTCTGATGACCAAGCCGTAATGGAGATAGGCCAGTGCCGAAGCCATTTGCCAGATCATAGCCCAGACCTCGACGCCGGTCAGGGGCCTCAGCTTTGATGTTGTCTCACCCTCGACGAACCCATACCGCTTGTTCTCTCTCGTTACCAGATCTTTCAGCTGGACTCCGTGGAAAGACTCAAGGTCTCCTCTATCGCAGTACTCCATGTAGAGTAGAAACTCGTTGCGGTGAGGGTCTTCGTCGGAGTCAATGTACCGGACAATGTGTGGATGTCGGAGTTTGAAGAGAATCCGCCACTCGGACAACAAGTATTTTTGAACCTGTCCATGAGGATCATGTGCCAGGTCAAACGTTTCCGGAAAACTCTCTGTAACAAGTTAGCTGCGGAAGGGCTCAGAGATCTTGAGCAAACTCACTGTTGGTGCTGTCAAGTCGTCTTCAGACTCATGTTTGAGATTTACTTGAGCTTCGGCCTGTCTGGGCTCCTGTTTGCACGATTTGAGAACGTGGCAGGTACACTGGTTGCCGAATTTGATTTGAGCTGATATTTCTGAGTCAACTTCATAACCTTGCCATCCCTCCTTTGCAGAGAGGCCCTGGTGACTGCCCATGAAGTATGCTTGGGTCAGGATTAAACCCGGTGAGGATTTTGCTCCTGCTTCGAGGAGGATCGCCGCTACATCGTCGCGCCCTCTCGCCTGTGCTTCCTGAAGGGCCGTCAATGGGAGTATGTCTTTTATGTTGAGATCAATACGATGACCACTTGCCGAGATCAGTGTTCTGATGAGATCAAGTGTCCCCCGCTTCACAGCGCAGTGTAGCGTTGTCCCATAGATACTTCGAATGTTCGGATCAGCTCCGTCAGATAACAACTGCTCAACCACATCCTCTTGGCCACTCCACACAGCCAAGTAGAGGGAGGTCCTCCCTAGACGATCCTGTGCGTTGACGTCGATCTTGGCCTTGAGCATCGCCTCCACCATTGAAGAGGAGCAGTTTTTAACTGCAAAATGCAGTGCCGTACAACCTTCTGAGCTAGTCTTGCAAGCAAGAAGCGACTCCGTGTTCGGTAAGGTGAGAAGAAACGTGACAACGTCCGGATGAAATCGTTCAATGGCCCAGTGAAGTGCAGTCCATCCATCATCGGTGCGGAGACAAGGACTGAACTTTCCAGACTGGATCATCTGCGACACCACGTTGACTAATCCAAAGGCCGAGGCGAGGTGCAGTCCTGTCATTCCCTTGTATGCTCCTTTGTGACGTTTGGTGTCTTCTTCTGATCTAGAAAACATCAACGCACACATTTCCTCGGCATGTCGGGACTCCAGCAAGGTCGCGAGTAGGCTTATGTGTTGATCTGATGCTGGAATCACCTGGCGAGCATGTTGTCCCCAGAATGTACTGGCATACCGGAGCAGCGGATGTCGAGAAATCCACTCTTCAAGCTCGTCGTTGTCTTCCGGAAGCTTCCCCAAGTTGCATACTGAATGGATGTAAGATAAACATCGCTCGGCAATTAGGGCGTGTGGGCCGTCTGCATGTATCCCTTCTCCGTCACGAAGCTTTCGCTGAAGGAACGGGCGCATGGCAGGGGCTTTTAGATCAACTTCGTGATTGCCCGGAAACAAGTTGACAAAATCCTCGAGGCGTTTCATGTGCTCCACGGGACTGGAAACGTTGGCATCATCTGCAGTCGCAGTCTTGATCTCGTCCATTGAGAGCCGATCTAGGGCGAACACCAGCCATACTAGCATCTTCACTGAAACCCTGACCACGGGATTAGTGTCGTCAGTCAACCTTCTCAGCATAGCGTCCCACTGGGTTCTCTCATGCTCGGAATTCTGGCTCTCCCTGTCGGACGCCGCAAGCTGGAGGCGACAGAAGTCAGGTCGAGACTAATAATCTTAACATTGGCTATATGGCAGTGCGGACAGATAGCGGCGAACTCACCAAACCCATGGAAGAGCCAAAAAGAGGCACATATGTACCCATCATGGCGTTGAAGGGTAGTATCGTTTCTGCGATGGTTGCTTCTGTAATTTGAGCTGCGCTTTCTGTATTCAGCTGAGCTGGTAGGGGAAATGGGCAGATAATGAAGAGTTTGCAACCTGTCTGTAGAATATTTTCAAACATTGGCTGTAGAGCTTCCATTTGGCCCTTGCTTGCATCAAGGCCATCAAAGATCAAGTAAGGTTCTGGTTCCTGCTGCAGCTCGTTCAGAAAGATTCGATAGGCGTCTTGTTGTGAGGGCCGATTCTCCCGATGAGTGAGGAACCAGCCTTTCAATACAGCTGATGGTAAACATTGTGGCGGTTCCAGGACTTGACCTAGTAGACAGCAGAGTAGATCGACAAGCTCTAGCTGTCTGGACGGTTGGGAGACGGGCGTGTAGCCAACGAAAGCACTGCCGTGGAAGCGCGTAAGGTTCCCGGCAACTGCTAGGCTATCATGTCTTGGGTTAGATAAACCATATCGCGCAAGAAGCAGATTCTTACTCCTTACCCAAGCTTTCTACTCTTATCATTATCTAGAAAAACAGAATATGAGCTAGGTGGGATCAGAGCTGGAGGTTGATTGGAGTGCCCAACATACCCGTGCTCGTGTACCAGAGTAACTCCCCATTCCCGTGGAGCCAGTTGTGAAGAGCAATAGTCTCGGAAGAATCTAGTGGTATGCTCAATCTTCCAAAGTCTAAACCACCTGATGAGACACCTAGCCACGTTTGTATATCTTCATTTGTTACGTTCAGTTGATTTGTGAGTTAGTCGTCCTCGTCAAGGCGGTATTGCAATTTCTCCGAGCATGCCCGCGCCTCTCTCAACTGCTTTAAAAGCTGTTGCTGACGTGAAATGACACGAGCATCTTTCAGAAACCTGGGGTCATTCTGCAAGAGCAGATGACGTGCTGTGGCGCTACACCTATGAACGGCATTGGTGTACAGAGCTAGATCCTCAAGAATATCAGACAAGAGAGGGGGCTCCTCATCTGGACTTTTCTCGAGGGCTTCCCGGATGAGAGAGTGGGCAAGACGGAGGTTCCTTAACTCTGGTAACAAGTCTGGGTCGGCAAAGACAGGCTCGTCCGTTTCTGGGTTGAACTGAAAGAGAAACGCCCCAGCCTGGGCAAAGGCAAAGGAAGAGAATGATGAAGCTGTTGGACTAAAAGAATCCATGGTTGTCGTATCGATGCAGTGGATATTCGTTCAGCCCCAAGGGCATCTTTAGAGATGAAAATGGACGTTGCTTTGGCCGTGACAGTTGTGGCATGACTTTGCGCGCGGGGCTGATGTAAGATGACATGCATAAGGCAGAATCACAGCGAATTGATTCGCCGTGTGGCCAACAGGTACGTTGTCAGGATGAAATCAGGCTCGGGTATCGGGAAATGGCCGACGATTCACAGCCTCATTCGTGGTTTCAACCGCTTCCCCTCATCCATATTTTTAAGGTTTGTCTGTCGACATTTATTCCTAACGCTTGATATATTCCAGCAGTCATTCGAACCATCTGCTTAGTGCCAGCATGGAGATTGCTGGTTTAGCCCTCTCCGCAATATCTGCAGCCCCGGTCTTGGCAGAGTACGGATACCGACTCTACAGACGGGTTCAAGACAAGAGACGACTCGCCCCCTTGGCCCAGGAGCTGAGCATGTTCGCATTAGACGACCGAAAGAACCAGCTCACTCTTCTAATAGAACTGGCCCAGCCAGTTCTCAGAAGCCACACCGTCTTACCCGAGCACCAGGAACGTCTCATCACAACCTGGGAACGACTCAAGGAACACCTGGGGCAAGTGGACGAGCTGATGAACGTCATGTCAGCGAATTCATCCATCTGGGACTCGTGGCCACGACTGGAAGCTCGCAATGAATTAATACGGATCGGCAGCAGCGGGATGCTCACACGGCTGAGAAACGAGCTCCGAGATGATGTGATGATGCTCCGCGAGCACCTCAAGGACTCGTCGCCACTCTATCTTTCTTCTCGAGACTTTACAATCATAGAGGTCCTTTGCGAAGACCCAACGTTTATCAGAGGGAGATCTACTGCTTCCCGGGACATTCAATGGTACCTTCTGGAATCCAAACCGTATCTCTCGGAGACGAAGGAGGAAGCAAGAGAGAGCATCGAAATACTCTCTTCGAAGCTTTCTCAACTCCAGCCCGACAGCGGGATTCTGCCTTTGCTTGGGTATCGAGATGAGCCGGGTCGTGATGGTGGCGCTTTCCAGCTCATCTTCCAAGGACCCTTCGATGGGGGACTTACAATGCCGTTGTCATCATTCATGGGGAATTATCTGACTTACTCTGGTAAACCGTCCTTAAACTTCCGAGTCGATCTTTGCTATCAGCTTGCCAGTGCGGTTCTTCAGACTCAACGCCTTGGCTTGGTTCACAAGAACATCCGACCTGAGAACATTCTCATCTACTCGCTCGAGGCCGTTCAGTCACCGACAGCGAAACCTGGAGAAAACATACCTGCTCTGGGCCTATGTGGATGGCAATACGCCCGAGAGGTTGAGCAGGGCGTGACACATCTGACAGGAGACATCATGCTTCAACGCAAGATCTACCAACATCCAGAGCGTCAGCTTCCAACCGCAGAGCGCGAGTACTCAATGGCACATGACGTCTACAGCTTGGGCGTCAGTATGCTGGAAATACTTCGCTGGGAGAGCGTCTTGCAGCTTTCACCTCCATTCGTCTCTCCCACATTCGTCGAGACTTTCACCCGGCTTGGCTTTCAGCCAAACGAAGCTGACCCTGGGGACTACTACACCAAGTTTCCGAACAAGAATAAAGCCATCCTCCTTGCCATGAGCGAAAATTTGATCCCTGCTGAGGCGGGGACAAAGATGACCCGCATTGTGTGCGAATTCTTGACGTGTCTGGACCGGAAGGGTCAAGAGTTGGATGAAGAGCCAGATGAGTACGTGATCAATGATGAGGCGGATAGGATCAAGGTGGCTATGAACTTTGTCGACACGGCTTTAAAGGATCTGCGGAACATTCAAGCGTCTATTTAATCTGTACTTCTTTTGTATGTAGATGTGATTTGCAATTTTGACTATCTATCCGGATTGATAAACCAACGAGTGCTCTAGACTATAAAATTGATGCCGTGGCGCAAGCAGTACATCTTCGAAGCTATCGCTTACTCAACTGGAAGCCACTGGCATGCCAGCTCCTTGCATTCCTGCGGGAAGTGATCTTCCTTAACCCGAGCACTCTCCCTCTTTTCAAACTCTCCATAGAACCGTTGCAGATTAGGCAAATCGTCCAGCAAATGAAGGTCGTACAGATCCTTTGCAAAGTGCAACATCGAGTACAAGACGCAATCCGCGATGGTGACTTGTCGGCCATTTTCCAGAGTATCCCCCTCGTAGTACTCGCTCAGGAGTTTCATAGTCTTGTTGCAGTATTCGAGGGACAATTTGGCGGCAAGGGCATTGGGAGTCTCTGACAGGGCGAAAAGGGCTGTGCCCTTGTGGCAGGCGAATCCAAAGTAGTCGCATGCTTCAACTGAAAGACAAACCATATCACGGATCCGCGCCTTTTGTTCTGGTGTCTCTCCACGCATGCTGGACTTAGCGCCCTTGGCCAGTTCTTTCTGCCAGTCATTCTGGGGGTTGGCGCAAATATCTTCGAAATACTCGATGATGGCGACCGACTGCTTGATAAATGTTCCGTCGGGAAGTTTAAGCATGGGGACGGTTCCCGGTGGCTTCCCTTCAGGGGTTGACATGCCTTTCAGGGTGATGGTGACGGGGGTGATTTTGATGAGGGGGGACGAGAGGATGCCCTTCTCAGAGAGGTAGATGAGAACTCGACGAGGATAAACTCCCCAGGTAAGAACAAAGAGTTCGAGAGGTGCAGTCATTTTGTCGGTTTATTCTTTGGCTTATTGAATGTGTTGTGTGTCTGTATTGATTCGGCTGCTAGACTGTGTTTGTCTAAAACATTTCCTTTTCCCCTTTCAATGTGTCCTTTATATCTCTCGAGTCGACGGAACCTTTTTGATTAATGGAAATTAATTAACGGATACTTCTTTCTTTGATGCCCGAAACCCGGAGACAAGTTGAACTATTCACGATCCTGGTTTTCTCTCCGGGGCCGCATATCGGGGACATTTTTCAGTTTCGGACACTTTGCCTACATCAATCAGGTCGCCGATGAGCAAATTTGGTTACAAATCAAGTTTGGGAATAAAACGGTTGCTCCATCAAGACCGTTTAAATTCCTGTATAGTAACAGGTATGCCAACTTTCAAGTGGTCTCCCCCGTTCTTTCACCATTTGTGGTCAGACACTCAAGCTGTTGATAGAGTGCTCTGGTCATGGTGAGATCGCTACTATAGTATCCTCAGCCAATAAGCGCTAGATGTTTACAGAGTCCCCCAATATGATTTCTTTGTGGAGTCCTCAATGCCTGATTATTTCGTGCAAGATCTAAGTTTCTAAAACTAGCCCATGAAGGGCATACAATAGACGTCGAAATGCAGTGCCTTCATGAACCAGTCTTCTAGCCATTGTGAGCAAGTCTCCCCGAACTATGTGGTCTATCCAATGACCGGTCTTAAGAAGACGAGATAGGTAATTGACCCCGGCCTTCCTTGGAATTACTGCACTCGGTTAGCCCACAGCCTCTTGCCCTGTAGGGTCTCCACTGCTACTATTCCTATTATAGTATCTCATACCGACTCCTCCCAAGATGTTCAACCTCTCTTCTACCAACCCTCAAAGGAGCAGTAGATAATCCTCAATGAAACATGAGACCCATAGGTTCTTCTTACGTCACGGTCGGCTGGCTTTCCGGTGTTCAAAGAGTTTTCACTCGGACATGCAATAACCGGCCTCGCTCTCCTCTTTCACCGTTGCACATGACCGGCGGTCTTCCTTTTTACCCCGAACAAGTGACTTTTCTTCTTTATTTCACACCGAGTTAGGGGTTTAGGCAGGTCCATCAACTTCCTGCATGTGCCTTTCAACCTAAACCCAGAGCCACCCGACAGAAACAGCCCGAAAGAGAACCCGTCGTGCGTCATGACTTCCGAAACGAGCGAAAAGGAACAAAAGACGGCGTGTCCACCACCGGACGTAGTGGAGGAGAATACAGCCGACGATCTTCTGGCCAATCTGGGCTACAAGCCAGAGCTGAACAGGAACCGATCCACCCTGCAGGTGGCGTTCATGTCGTTTGTGTTGGCCTCGATTCCATGGGGCTTGTCTACGACTGTGACCTATCCAATCATTGGAGGAGGACCTGTAAACATTATCTGGGGGTGGCTTGCTGTGTCTCTGATTATTCTGTGCGTTGCTGCATCTCTTGGCGAGATCACTAGTGTCTATCCAACTGCAGGAGGTATGTAACTGTCCCTGTCCAATGCCTTTGTCTTATATCTCCCCTAGGCGTCTACTATCAAGCCTTCATCATCGCCCCCGCAAGATGGCGTCGTGTCGCCAGCTGGATCTGTGGCTGGCTCTATGTGGTCGGCAATATCACGATCACGTTATCAGTCACCTTTGGCAGCACAACCTTTATTGTTTCCTGCATCAACGTCTTTGAGAACAAAGATGGCTCACCTGTATTCGGAGACGAACCATATAAGACGATTCTGCTCTTCATTGGTATAACCCTGCTCTGCAACGCCGTTTCTGCGCTGGGTAACAAATGGCTTCCCATCCTCGACGTAGGCCACACCCTTTTGTATCTGCATCATAAGCATGACTAACAGTGCCCAGACTGCGGCCATCATCTGGACTTTTGCTGGCGTGATTACCATCGTTGTTACCATCCTAGTCCTAGCTAAGAACGGCCGTCGTGATCCTAGCTGGGTTTTTACACACTTTGAGAACAACTCAGGTTGGCCAGACGGATGGTCATTCTGCGTTGGCCTTCTCCATGCTGCGTATGCCACCTCGGCGACTGGCATGATCATTTCGTGGGTGCATCCATGGAAGTTCCTAACATCCAACTAATCCTGGTTTGCAGCATGTGTGAAGAAGTCCGAAAGCCAGAGGTCCAAGTGCCAAAGGCTATGGTGGCGACGATTGTCATCAACCTCTGCGCTGGTCTACTCTTCCTGATCCCCATCGTCTTCGTTATGCCAGACATTAGCGAACTGCTTGCGCTTGCACAACCTGTTCCCTACATTATAAAGTCAGCTGTAGGCTCTTCAGGCGGCGCTTTCGGCCTACTCATCCCACTTATGGTGTTATCCATCTTGTGCGGCACCAGTTGCACGACAGCGACATCTCGCTGCGTCTGGTCCTTTGCTCGTGATGGCGGTATTCCGGGGGCAGTTTGGTGGTCTAAAGTTAATGAGAGCCTTGGTCTCCCTCTCAATGCCATGATGTTGGCCATGGTCTGCGAAATTTTGCTTGGCTTTATCTACTTCGGATCCTCTGCCGCCTTCAACGCCTTTGGAGGTGTAGGCGTCATCTGTCTAACAGCAGCATATGCTACGCCTATCGGCATCAGCTTATTTACCGGTCGAAAGCAGGTGAAGAGGGGTTCGTTTTACCTTGGAAAATTTGGCATCTTCACCAACGTCGTCGCCATCGGTATGTACCTCTCCACACTTGGTCTACACAAATGGCCTAACTGACCTCATCTTCTAGCCTGGTCCATGCTCGCTCTTCCTCTCTTTTGCATGCCATCGATGCTTCCTGTAGACCAAACTACTGTCAACTACGCCCCTGTTGTTTTCGTCGCGGCAACTGCGATTTCAGGCATCTGGTATTGGGTTTGGGGTTACGAGAACTACGTCGGGCCTCCTGATGCAGGTGATCACAGCTAAACCTGTTAGATTCTACCTTGATACTCCATAGACATAGCCCTTATCCTACATCCTGTATGCATGCAGTTTTACGTGGCCGACCCAGGCTAACACCCATCAAGAGAGGCCAAACTTGTGATCCCCGACATCATGACTTTCTCGACTCCCTCTCAAGGAAGGCTTCGCACTCAGCTTCCAACGTCGACGACAACTCTTCATCCACGCCGGCGTAGTCATTTCCCCCCTCTTTCATTCCTAACTGGATGAGAATCTCTCGTTCAACCGCACGCATCGAATCGTACTTTCCATGCCAACATTTTTGAATAATCTCGCCAAATACTTCGTCCCCCGAAGCGTCAGGAAACTCGTTTCTGATGAGCTTGAGGACCTTTTGAGGCTCATCGATCTCATGCCAGGGCTCATGTCCAAACCTGAGAGTGTAGATGCAAGACCCAAGCGAGTACTGTTCAGTCATTGGACTGGCGTTGGGGAACTCGTAGTTTTCGAACAGTTTGCCAAAAGAGCCTCCTCCAGCCTTCAGCTTCTCCCCAATCCTGACTGTACAGTCAAAATCACCTAGCCTGATGTCTTCTTCCTGACTCAGAAAGATATTGGCAGGCCTGAGGTCGCCGTGGGCGAAACCGAGATGCTCAAGCCAGGATAGCGCGCTCGAAAGCTGCCTGATCCATTTGTTCTTCAAATGCTGAGGGAGGTTGGGGTTCCCCAAGCGATCATCAAGGGTCATGGCTTGGCGATGCATAAAGATGCCCTCAGGCGCGCACAGGACGGCATGTACAATATTGGGATGTCGGTTCTCCATCAATATCTTGTAGACCGCCTTTTCGCAGGCAATCTGAGTTTGGCTCTCCTCCATCATTTCCGTTTGTGTAGGGTGATGGTTATCAAGAACAATTGGGCATTTAAGAACAAGATGCTGGCCGATGCCATAAACGTGGCCCACACTCCCGCTGGAGATGGAGTCATCAGCAGAAAGCGAGGGGAACGGGGGCCGTAAGACTGGAATCATTGTGTGACAGTCCGAGACGATAGTGGGGTGTGGTAGAGTATCAACTAAAGGAGAATAGGAATGCTTGTCTCTGGTGCTGATACTGGTGGTGTAAGTGCCTAAAGGTAGGATGAGACTTCTAGGGCAGATGAATGGATAAATGGGGTTGATATTTCGAGGCAACTCCTCGCAAAGCCTCACGTAAGCTGTGGCAGGTTATTTTTGCCATTTCTCGAGTTATTATTGGTGCCCTCTGAAACCAGGCTGTGAACGTTGCTTTGCGTCACTCGTCTCAGTTGTGCGAGGCTAGTGAGGGCTCCAGACTTTAGTCATCACTCGACTCCAAGGTGAACAATAATGCGTCGGATTACAACCAACTAAAACAGGAATTTTGAGTAGAAAGCGTAATGCTATTAAGTATAGCCTGCTTGTAGGCTATAGGAAACTTAGCGGCCTAGAAAAAGCCGTCGAAAGGGTAGCCGAGGCCAGCACTCGTCTATCTCAGGCTGAACAGATCCTACAACCCCTATCAGAGGAATCTTCCGCAGAAGCAACGTAGAATGTAATTGACCGGAGCAGTACCTAGGGGTCAAAAGGCATAGGGTCGCCCAGCGGCCACACTGCAGGCGGTCTCTCATAGTCGTGCTCGGATAACTCCTCAAAAGAAAGCCGATCATACACACCCGAAAGAACACTAACGTTTGTGTACATCCATCCCGTGTCCATCTTGGTACAGCCCTCCACAGAAGGATACCCATTCCGCCCTCGTCCTCTCGGTCTGCTGGTCCTATCCAGAATGGCGCAAACAACTTTCTTGGGGACACCAATGGCGCCTTGCTCAACCCACGCTTGGTATTGATCAACTGTATCGAGGCACCGCTGGTCAACATAAATGCAGTACTTGAATCTGGGTCTGTTTCGGAGCCATGGGTCGTCGGCGCCTGGACCATCTCTCTCGACGGATCTGGCCGCGACCCAGTCGGAAAATCGTTCTCGGACGTGTTGTTTGGAGGCTCCATCGAGGTCTTTGGGATCCTCAATGATCGTCCACTCGAGGTGCTTCCAGAGTAGGGTCTCAAGCTCGAAAAATTCCAGGTCCTCTCTGACTGCCTCTTTCAGGAACTCGAGATAGCTCGCCCACTGTGAGTTGTTGGCATACGCGCAGCGATAAATAACGAAGCCCCAGCTTCGAAAACCGTCCTCCTGCATGTGTTTGATTATGGAACAAAGTGTCTCATCCTTCAGCATGGACCGATTAAGTTGTGGAATGCTATCCAGTGTAGGTTCAACTCCAGGGGGGTGCTGTCGAATACTGGAGATGACGGCGGGAATGGTACCAAGATAGTTGGCCATCCAGGCCGGGCGAGGAATGGGCCGCATCTTGAATGACTGGAGGTGTTTGGG